>JAKFGQ010000572.1:0-19867 GCA_021498475.1 Saguinus midas | reverse complement strand
TTTTGGGACCAACATCATCCTGATACAAAACCTGGCAGAGACTCAACAAGAAAAGAAAACTTCAGGCCAATATCCATGATGAACATAGATGCAAAAATCTTCAATAAAATACTGGCAAACCGATTGCAACAGCACATTAAAAACTTATCCATCATGATCAAGTAGGATTCATGGGATGCAAGGCTGGTTCAACATATGCAGTCTATAAATGTAATTCACCACATAAACAGAAGCAAAACAAAACCACATGATTATCTCTATGGACGCAGAGAAGGCATTTGACAAAATTCAACAGCCCTTTATGCTAAAACCCTCAATAAACTTGGTATTGATGGAACATATCTCAAAGTAATAAAAGCTATTTATGACAAACCAACAGCCAATATCATACTTAATGGGCAAAACTGGAAGCATTCCTTTGAAATCCGGCACTAGACAAGGATGCCCTCTCACCACTTCTATTCAACATAGTACTGGAAGTTCTAGCCAGAGCAATCAGGCAAGAAAAGAAATAAAGGGTATTCAAATAGGAAAGGTGGAAGCCAAATTGTCTCTATTTGCAGACGACATGATGGTATACCTAGCAGACCCCATCACCTCAGCCCAAAAGCTCCTGCAACTGATAAGCAACTTCAGCAAAGTCTCAGGATATAAAATCAATGTTCAAAATCACAAGCATTCCTATACACCAATAACAGACTTAAAGAGAACCAAATTAAGAACGAACTGCCATTCACAATTGCTACAAAGAAAATAAAATACCTAGGAATACAACTCACAAGGAATGTAAGGTACCTCTTTAAGGAAAACTACAAACAACTGCTCAACGAAATAAGAGAGGACACAAACAGATGGAGAAGAATCAATATCGTGAAAATGGCTATACTGCCCAAAGTAATTTACACAATCAATGCTATCCCCATCAAACTACCATTGAATTTCTTCACAGAACTGGAAAACCACCATGAATTTCATATGGAACCAAAAAGAGCCCACATAGCCAAGTCAATTCTAAGCAAAAAGAACACAGCGGGAGGCATCACGCTACCAGACTTCAAACTATACTACAAGGCTACAGTAATCAAAACAGCATGGTACTGGTACCAAAATAGAGATATAGACCAATGGAACAGAACAGAAGCATCGGAGGCAACACAACATATCTACAACCATATTATCTTTGATAAACCAGACAAAACAGGCAATGGGGAAAGGATTCCTATTTAATAAATGGTGTTGGGAAAACTGGCTAGCCATGTGCAGAAAGCAGAAACTGGACCCCTTCTGACACCTTACACTAAAATTAACTCCAGATGGATTAAAGACTTAAACGTAAGACCTGACACCATAAAAACCCTAGAAGAAAATCTAGGCAAAACCATTCAGGACATAGGAGTAGGCAAGGACTTCATGAATAAAACACCAAAAGCATTGTCAACAAAAGTCAAAATAGACAAATGGGACCTAATCAAACTCCACAGCTTCTGCACGGCAAAAGAAACAGTCACTAGAGTGAATCGGCAACCAACAGAATGGGAAAGAATCTTTGCAGTTTACACATCTGACAAAGGGCTGATATCCAGAATTTACAAAGAACTCAAACAGATTTACAGAAAAATAACAAACAAGCCCATTCAAAAAAGGGCAAAGGATATGAACAGAAACTTTACAAAAGAAGACATACATGAGGCCAACAAACATGAAAAAGTGCTCATCATCATTGGTCATTAGAGAGATGCAAATCAAAACCACATTGAGATATCATCTCACACCCGTTAGAATGGCGATCATTAAAATATCTGGAGACAGCAGATGCTGGAGAGGATGTGGAGAAATAGGAACACTCTTACACTGTTGGTGGGAGTGTAAATTAGTTCAACCGTTGTGGAAGACAGTGTGGCGATTCCTCAGGGACCTAGAAATAGAAATTCCATTTGACCCAGCAATCCCATTACTGGGTATCTATCCAAAAGACTATAAATCGTTCTACTATAAGGACACATGCACACGAATGTTCATTGCAGCACTGTTTACAATAGCAAAGACCTGGAACCAACCCAAATGCCCAACGATGATAGACTGGACTGGGAAAATGTGGCACATATACACCATGGAATATTATGCAGCAATCAAAAATGATGAGTTTGTGTCCTTTGTAAGGACATGGATAAATCTGGAGAACATCATTCTCAGCAAACTGACACAAGAACAGAAAAAGTAATACCGCATATACTCACTCATACGTGGGTGAGAAAAATGAGAACACATGGACACAGAGAGGCGGTCTACTATACACTGGGGACTGTTGGGTGAAATGGGGGAGGGACAGCGGGTGGGGCTGGGGGGAATAGCCTGGGGATGAATACCATGTGTGGGTGAAGGGGAGGAAGGCAGCAAAACACACTGCCATGTGTGTACCTATGCAACTATCTTGCACGTTCTGCACATATACCCCAAATCCTATAATGCAATAAAAATTAAAAAAAATAAAAAATAAAAAAACTGTTGGGTTTGGCTCTGTGGTTCAAGCCTGTAGTCCCAGCAAAAAAAATGCTGAGGCAGGCGGATCGTTAGGTCACAGGTTCGAAACTGGCCTCGAAGGACACAGTGTAGCCCGCTTTCTATAAAAAACAAACAACAGAACAGAAAATCATAAAAAAGCTGAGCGGCGCTTGGCATGTGCTTGCTTCAGCCGCACCTAAACTAAAATTGGGACGTTACACAGATGGCTGGCGTGGTCGTAGCATATAAATGACACCACAAGTGTGCAGCTTTTGTATTTTATTTCTTCGTAGTGACTGCTTTGTGGAAATCAAATAAAGATAGATTGGAGGTACAGAAAATAAAATAGAAAGTTAGCTGGACCTGGTGGTGTGGACACCTGCAACCCCAGCTACTTGAAGGCATTGGGATGACAATCACTTGAACTTAAAAGGCAGGTGTTGCAATAAGCAAAGATTGCACTGTTGCACTCCAGCCTTGGTGACAAGAGGAAACTGCACGTAATAAAGAAAGGCGGTTTTGGGGTGGAGTCTCGGCACCTCGTTTTGTTTCAATTGCACACACTCATCAGTCTGATTACCTTTCTTTTTTTTCTCTTTTATTATGTGAGGTGGGTTTTCACCGTAATGCTCAGGCTGACCTCGAACTCGTGACCTCAGGAAACCCACCCACCTCGGCCTCCCAAAGTGCTTAGATTGCTTGGGTGAGTGGCAGCACCTGGCAGAGTCTCTAATTTCTTTTTAACAATACATTATAACAGCCGGCACGGTGGCTCACGGCAGCCTGTCATTCAGAGGCCTCAAAGATCAATGCGGGCAAATCACGAGAAGTTGCGCTTTGAGACCCGCCCGACCAAAATGGTGAAACCGTCTTTAAAACAAAAACACAATTTGGGTTGGGCTCCGTGGCTCAAGCCTGTAGTCCCAGCACAAAGAATGCTGAGGCAGGCGGATCCTGAGGTCACAGGTTCGAGACTGGCCTCAAAGGACACAGTGTAGCCCGCTCCTATAAAAACAAAAAAAAAAAAACAGAAAACATAAAAAGCTGAGCTGGCTTGGCATGTGCTCGCTTCGCAGCACCTACACTAAAATTGGGACTACACAGAAGGCTGGCGTGGTCGTAGCATAAAATGACACCACAGGTGTGCAGCTTTTGTATTTTATTTCTTCGTAGTGACTGCTTTGTGGAAATCAAATAAAGATAGATTGGAGGTACAGAAAATAAAATAGAAAGTTAGCTGGACCTGGTGGTGTGGACACCTGCAACCCCAGCTACTTGAAGGCATTGGGATGACAATCACTTGAACTTAAAAGGCAGGTGTTGCAATAAGCAAAGATCGCACTGTTGCACTCCAGCCTTGGTGACAAGAGGGAAACTGCACGTAATAAAGAAAGGCAGTTTTGGGGTGGAGTCTCTCGGCACCTCGTTTTGTTTCAATTGCACACACTCATCAGTCTGATTACCTTTCTTTTTTTTTCTCTTTTATTATGTAAGGTGGGTTTTCACCGTAATGCTCAGGCTGACCTCGAACTCGTGACCTCAGGAAACCCGCCCACCTCGGCCTCTCAAAGTGCTTAGATTGCTGGCGTGAGTGGCAGCACCTGGCAGAGTCTCTCTAATTTCTTTTTTAACAATACATTATAACAGCCCGCACGGTGGCTCATGGCAGCCTGTCATTCAGTCGCCTCAAAGATCAAGGCGGGCAAATCACGAGAAGTTGCGCTTTGAGACCCGCCCGACCAACATGGTGAAACCCGTCTTTAAAACAAAAACACAATTTGGGTTGGGCTCTGGCTCAAGCCTGTAGTCCCAGCACAAAGAATGCTGAGGCAGGCAGATCGTGAGGTCGCAGGTTCGAGACTGGCCTCGAAGGACACAGCGTAGCCCGCTCCTATAAAAACAAAAAAAAAAAAAAACAGAAAACATAAAAAGCTGAGCTGGGCTTGGCATGTGCTCGCTTCAGCAGCACCTACACTAAAATTGGGACTACACAGAAGGCGGCGTCGTGAAAAATGACACACAGGTGTGCAGCTTTTGTATTTTATTTCTTCGTAGTGACTGCTTTGTGGAAATCAAATAAAGATAGATTGGAGGTACAGAAAATAAAATAGAAAGTTAGTTGGACCTGGTGGTGTGGACACCTGCAACCCCAGCTACTTGAAGGCATTGGGATGACAATCACTTGAACTAAAAGGCAGGTGTTGCAATAAGCAAAGATCGCACTGTTGCACTCCAGCCTTGGTGACAAGAGGAAACTGCACGTAATAAAGAAAGGCGGTTCTGGGGTGGAGTCTCGGCACCTCGTTTTGTTTCAATTGCACACACTCATCAGTCTGATTACCTTTCTTTTTTTTCTTTTTTATTATGTGAGGTGGGTTTTCACCATAATGCTCAGGCTGACCTCGAATTCGTGACCTCAGGAAACCCACCCACATCGGCCTTTCAACGTGCTTAGATTGCTTGCATGAGTGGTAGCACCTGGCAAAGTCTCTCTAATTTCTTTTTAACAATACATTATAACAGCCGGCACGGTGGCTCACGGCAGCCTGTCATTCAGAGGCCTCAAAGATCAATGCGGCAAATCACGAGAAGTTGCGCTTTGAGACCCGCCCGACCAACATGGTGAAACCCGTCTTTAAAACAAAAGACAATTTGGGTTGGGCTCCGTGGCTCAAGCCTGTAGTCCCAGCACAAAGAATGCCAAGGCAGGCAGATCGTGAGGTCACATGTTCGAGACTGGCCTCTAAGGACACAGCATAGCCCGCTCCTATAAAAACAAAAAAAAAAAAAAAAAAAACAAAAACAGAAAAACATAAAAAGCTGAGCTGGCTTGGCATGTGCTCGCTTCGCAGCACCTACACTAAAATTGGGATGCTACACATAAGGCCGGCCTGGTCATAGTGTAAAAATGACACCACAGGTGTGCAGCTTTTGTATTTTATTTCTACGTATTGACTGCTTTGTGGAAATCAAATAAAGATAGATTGGATGTACAGAAAAATAAAAATAGAACGTTAGTTTTTCCTGGTGGTGTGGACACCTGCAACCCCAGCTACTCGAACGGCATTGGGATGACAATCACTTGAACTAAAAGGCAGGTGTTGCAATAAGCAAAGATTGCACTGTTGCACTCCAGCCTTGGTGACAAGAGGAAACTGCACGTAATAAAGAAAGGCGGTTCTGGGGTGGAGTCTCGGCACCTCGTTTTGTTTCAATTGCACACACTCATCAGTCTGATTACCTTTCTTTTTTTTCTTTTATTATGTGAGGTGGGTTTTCACCGTAATGCTCAGGCTGACCTCGAACTCGTGACCTCAGGAAACCCGCCCACCTCGGCCTTTCAAAGTGCTTAGATTGCTGGCGTGAGTGGCAGCACCTGGCAGAGTCTCTCTGATTTTTTTAACAATACATTATAACAGCCCGCACGGTGGCTCACGGCAGCCTGTCATTCAGTCGCCTCAAAATCAAGGCGGGCGGATCACGAGAAGTTGCGGGTTCGAGACCCGCCCGACCAAAATGGTGAAACCGCGTCTTTAAAACAAAACACAATTTGGGTTGGGCTCCGTGGCTCAAGCCTGTAGTCCCAGCACAAAGAATGCCGAGGCAGGCGGATCGTGAGGTCACAGGTTCGAGACTGGCCTCGAAGGACACAGCATAGCCCGCTCCTATAAAAACAAAAAAAAAAAAAAACAGAAAAACATAAAAAGCTGAGCTGGCTTGGCATGTGCTCGCTTCGCAGCACCTACACTAAAATTGGGATGCTACACAGAAGGCCGGCGTGGTCGTAGCGTAAAATGACACGCACAGGTGTGCAGCTTTTGTATTTTATTTCTTCGTAGTGACTGCTTTGTGGAAATCAAATAAAGATAGATTGGAGGTACAGAAAATAAAAATAGAAAGTTAGTTGGACCTGGTGGTGTGGACACCTGCAACCCCAGCTACTTGAAGGCATTGGGATGACAATCACTTGAACTTAAAAGGCAGGTGTTGCAATAAGCAAAGATCGCACTGTTGCACTCCAGCCTTGGTGACAAGAGGAAACTGCACGTAATAAAGAAAGGCGGTTCTGGGGTGGAGTCTCTCGGCACCTCGTTTTGTTTCAATTGCACACACTCATCAGTCTGATTACCTTTCTTTTTTTTCTTTTATTATGTAAGGTGGGTTTTCACCGTAATGCTCAGGCTGACCTCGAACTCGTGACCTCAGAAACCCGCCCACCTCGGCCTCAAAGTGCTTAGATTGCTTGCATGAGTGGCAGCACCTGGCAGAGTCTCTCTGATTTTTTTAACAATACATTATAACAGCCCGCACGGTGGCTCAAGGCAGCCTGTCATTCAGTCGCCTCAAAAATCAAGGCGGGCGGATCACGAGAAGTTGCGGGTTCGAGACCCGCCGACCAACATGGTGAAACCGTCTTTAAAACAAAAGACAATTTGGGTTGGGCTCCGCTCAAGCCTGTAGTCCCAGCACAAAGAATGCTGAGGCAGGCAGATCGTGAGGTCACAGGTTCGAGACTGGCCTCGAAGGACACAGCATAGCCCGCTCCTATAAAAAAAAAAAAAAAAAACAAAAACAGAAAACATAAAAAGCTGAGCTGGGCTTGGCATGTGCTCGCTTCAGCACCTACACTAAAATTGGGACGCTACACAGAAGGCCGGCGTGGTCGTAGCGTAAAATGACACCACAGGTGTGCAGCTTTTGTATTTTATTTCTTCATAGTGACTGCTTTGTGGAAATCAAATAAAGATAGATTGAGGTACAGAAAATAAAAATAGAAAGTTAGCTGGACCTGGTGGTGTGGACACCTGCAACCCCAGCTACTTGAAGGCATTGGGATGACAATCACTTGAACTTAAAAGGCAGGTGTTGCAATAAGCAAAGATCGCACTGTTGCACTCCAGCCTTGGTGACAAGAGGAAACTGCACGTAATAAAGAAAGGCGGTTCTGGGGTGGAGTCTCCGGCACCTCGTTTTGTTTCAATTGCACACACTCATCAGTCTGATTACCTTTCTTTTTTTTCTTTTATTATGTGAGGTGGGTTTTCACCGTAATGCTCAGGCTGACCTCGAACTCTGACCTCAGGAAACCCGCCCACCTCGGCCTTTCAAAGTGCTTAGATTGCTTGTGTGATTGGCAGCACCTGGCAGAGTCTCTCTGATTTTTTTTTTACAATACATTATAACAGCCCGGCACGGTGGCTCACGGCAGCCTGTCATTCAGTCGCCTCAAAAATCAAGGCGGGCGGATCACGAGAAGTTGCGCTTTGAGACCGCCGACCAAAATGGTGAAACCGTCTTTAAAACAAAAGACAATTTGGGTTGGGCTCCGCTCAAGCCTGTAGTCCCAGCACAAAGAATGCTGAGGCAGGCAGATCGTGAGGTCACAGGTTCGAGACTGGCCTCGAAGGACACAGCATAGCCCGCTCCTATAAAAAAAAAAAACAAAAAAAAACAGAAAACATAAAAAGCTGAGCTGGGCTTGGCATGTGCTCGCTTCGCAGCACCTACACTAAAATTGGGACGCTACACAGAAGGCCGGCGTGGTCGTAGCGTAAAAATGACACGCACAGGTGTGCAGCTTTTGTATTTTATTTCTTCGTAGTGACTGCTTTGTGGAAATCAAATAAAGATAGATTGGAGGTACAGAAAATAAAAATAGAAAGTTAGCTGGACCTGGTGGTGTGGACACCTGCAACCCCAGCTACTTGAAGGCATTGGGATGACAATCACTTGAACTTAAAAGGCAGGTGTTGCAATAAGCAAAGATCGCACTGTTGCACTCCAGCCTTGGTGACAAGAGGAAACTGCACGTAATAAAGAAAGGCGGTTCTGGGGTGGAGTCTCTCGGCACCTCGTTTTGTTTCAATTGCACACACTCATCAGTCTAATTACCTTTCTTTTTTTCTCTTTTATTATGTGAGGTGGGTTTTCACCAATGCTCAGGCTGACCTCGAACTCGTGACCTCAGGAAACCCGCCCACCTCGGCCTTTCAAAGTGCTTAGATTGCTTGGGTGAGTGGCAGCACCTGGCAGAGTCTCTCTAATTTCTTTTTAACAATACATTATAACAGCCCGGCACGGTGGCTCACGGCAGCCTGTCATTCAGTCGCCTCAAAATCAAGGCGGGCGGATCACGAGAAGTTGCGGGTTCGAGACCCGCCCGACCAACATGGTGAAACCACGTCTTTAAAACAAAAGACAATTTGGGTTGGGCTCCGTGGCTCAAGCCTGTAGTCCCAGCACAAAGAATGCTGAGGCAGGCAGATCGTGAGGTCACAGGTTTGAGACTGGCCTCGAAGGACACAGCGTAGCCCGCTCCTATAAAAAAAAAAAAAAACAAAAAAAAAAAACAGAAAACATAAAAAGCTGAGCTGGCTTGGCATGTGCTCGCTTCGCAGCACCTACACTAAAATTGGGACGCTACACAGAAGGCCGGCGTGGTCGTAGCATAAAATGACACACACAGGTGTGCAGCTTTTGTATTTTATTTCTTCGTAGTGACTGCTTTGTGGAAATCAAATAAAGATAGATTGGAGGTACAGAAAATAAAAATAGAAAGTTAGCTGGACCTGGTGGTGTGACACCTGCAACCCCAGCTACTTGAAGGCATTGGGATGACAATCACTTGAACTTAAAAGGCAGGTGTTGCAATAAGCAAAGATCGCACTGTTGCACTCCAGCCTTGGTGACAAGAGGAAACTGCACGTAATAAAGAAAGGCGGTTCTGGGGTGGAGTCTCTCGGCACCTCGTTTTGTTTCAATTGCACACACTCATCAGTCTGTTACCTTTCTTTTTTTTCTCTTTTATTATGTGAGGTGGGTTTTCACCGTAATGCTCAGGCTGACCTCGAACTCGTGACCTCAGGAAACCCGCCCACCTCGGCCTCCCAAAGTGCTTAGATTGCTGGCGTGAGTGGCAGCACCTGGCAGAGTCTCTCTGATTTCTTTTTAACAATACATTATAACAGCCCAGCACGGTGGCTCACGGCAGCCTGTCATTCAGTCGCCTCAAAAATCAAGGCGGGCGGATCACGAGAAGTTGCGGGTTCGAGACCCGCCCGACCAAAATGGTGAAACCGTCTTTAAAACAAAAGACAATTTGGGTTGGGCTCCGCTCAAGCCTGTAGTCCCAGCACAAAGAATGCCGAGGCAGGCGGATCGTGAGGTCACAGGTTCGAGACTGGCCTCGAAAAAAAAAAAAAAAAAAAAAAAACAGAAAACATAAAAAGCTGAGCTGGGCTTGGCATGTGGTCTCTTCGCAGCACCTACACTAAAATTGGGATGCTACACAGAAGGCCGGCATGGTCGTAGCATAAAAATGACACCACAGGTGTGCAGCTTTTGTATTTTATTTCTTCGTAGTGACTGCTTTGTGGAAATCAAATAAAGATAGATTGGAGGTACAGAAAATAAAAATAGAAAGTTAGCTGGACCTGGTGGTGTGGACACCTGCAACCCCAGCTACTTGAAGGCATTGGGATGACAATCACTTGAACTTAAAAGGCAGGTGTTGCAATAAGCAAAGATCGCACTGTTGCACTCCAGCCTTGGTGACAAGAGGAAACTGCACGTAATAAAGAAAGGCGGTTTTGGGGTGGAGTCTCGGCACCTTGTTTTGTTTCAATTGCACACACTCATCAGTCTGATTACTTTCTTTTTTTTTCTTTTTTATTATGTGATGTGGGTTTTCACCGGAATGCACAGGCTGACCTCGAACTCGTGACCTTAGGAAACCCGCCCACCTCAGCCTTTCAAAGTGCTTAGATTGCTTGTGTGAGTGGCAGCGCCTGGCAGAGTTTTACCATTTTTTAATTAACAATACATTTTAACAGCACAGCACGGTGGCTCACGGCAGCATGTCATTCAGTCGCCTCAAAAATCAAGGCGGGTGGATCACGAGAAGCTTCACTTTTGAGACTCGCCCAACCAAAATGGTGAAACCACGTCTTTAAAAAAAGACAATTTGGGTTGGGCTTTTTGGCTTCAGCCTGTAGTCCCAGAACAAAGAATGCCAAGGCAGGCAGATTGTGAGGTCACATGTTCGAGACTGGCCTCTAAGGAAACAGCATAGCCCACTTCCTATAAAAACAAAAAAAACAGAAAACATAAAAAGCTGAGCTGGGCTTGGCATGTGCTCGCTTCGGCAGAACCTACACTAAAATTGGGATGCTACACAGAAGACCGGCATGGTCGTAGCATTAAAATGACATGTACAGGTGTGCAGCTTTTCCTATTTTATTTCTACGTATTGACTGCTTTGTGGAAATCAAATAAAGATAGATTGGATGTACAGAAAAATAAAAATAGAAAGTTAGCTGGACCTGGTGGTGTGGACACCTGCAACCCCAGCTACTTGAAGGGCATTGGGATGACAATCACTTGAACTAAAAGGCAGGTGTTGCAATAAGCAAAGATTGCACTGTTGCACTCCAGCCTTGGTGACAAGAGGAAACTGCACGTAATAAAGAAAGGCGGTTCTGGGGTGGAGTCTCTCGGCACCTCGTTTTGTTTCAATTGCACACACTCATCAGTCTGATTACCTTTCTTTTTTTTCTCTTTTATTATGTGAGGTGGTTTTTCACCGTAATGCTCAGGCTGACCTCGAACTCGTGACCTCAGGAAACCCGCCGACCTCGGCCTTCCAAAGTGCTTAGATTGCTGGCGTGAGTGGCAGCACCTGGCACAGTCTCTCTAATTTCTTTTTTAACAATACATTATAACAGCCCGGCATGGTGGCTCACGGCAGCCTGTCATTCAGTCGCCTCAAAATCAAGGCGGGCGGATCACGAGAAGTTGCGGGTTCGAGACCCGCCCGACCAACATGGTGAAACCACGTCTTTAAAACAAAAGACAATTTGGGTTGGGCTCCGGCTCAAGCCTGTAGTCCCAGCACAAAGAATGCCGAGGCAGGCGGATCGTGAGGTCACAGGTTTGAGACTGGCCTCGAAGGACACAGCGTAGCCCGCTCCTATAAAAACAAAAAAAACAGAAAAACATAAAAAGCTGAGCTGGGCTTGGCATGTGGTCTCTTCGCAGCACCTACACTAAAATTGGGACGCTACACAGAAGGCCGGCGTGGTCGTAGCATAAAAATGACACGCACAGGTGTGCAGCTTTTGTATTTTATTTCTTCGTAGTGACTGCTTTGTGGAAATCAAATAAAGATAGATTGAGGTACAGAAAATAAAAATAGAAAGTTAGCTGGACCTGGTGGTGTGGACACCTGCAACCCCAGCTACTTGAAGGGCATTGGGATGACAATCACTTGAACCTAAAAGGCAGGTGTTGCAATAAGCAAAGATCACACTGTTGCACTCCAGCCTTGGTGACAAGAGGAAACTGCACGTAATAAAGAAAGGCGGTTCTGGGGTGGAGTCTCCGGCACCTCGTTTTGTTTCAATTGCACACACTCATCAGTCTGATTACCTTTCTTTTTTTTCTTTTATTATGTGAGGTGGGTTTTCACCGTAATGCTCAGGCTGACCTCGAACTCGTGACCTCAGGAAACCCGCCCACCTCGGCCTTTCAAAGTGCTTAGATTGCTTGCGTGAGTGGCAGCACCTGGCAGAGTCTCTCTAATTTCTTTTTAACAATACATTATAACAGCCCAGCACGGTGGCTCAAGGCAGCCTGTCATTCAGTCGCCTCAAAATCAAGGCGGGCGGATCACGAGAAGTTGCGGGTTCGAGACCCGCCCGACCAAAATGGTGAAACCGCGTCTTTAAAACAAAAGACAATTTGGGTTGGGCTCCGTGGCTCAAGCCTGTAGTCCCAGCACATAAGAATGCCGAGGCAGGCGGATCATGAGGTCACATGTTCGAGACTGGCCTCGAAGGACACAGCGTAGCCCGCTCCTATAAAAACAAAAAAAAAAAAAAACAGAAAACATAAAAAGCTGAGCTGGGCTTGGCATGTGGTCTCTTCGCAGCACCTACACTAAAATTGGGACGCTACACAGAAGGCCGGCGTGGTCGTAGCATAAAAATGACACCACAGGTGTGCAGCTTTTGTATTTTATTTCTTCGTAGTGACTGCTTTGTGGAAATCAAATAAAGATAGATTGAGGTACAGAAAATAAAAATAGAAAGTTAGCTGGACCTGGTGGTGTGGACACCTGCAACCCCAGCTACTTGAAGGGCATTGGGATGACAATCACTTGAACCTAAAAGGCAGGTGTTGCAATAAGCAAAGATCGCACTGTTGCACTCCAGCCTTGGTGACAAGAGGAAACTGCACGTAATAAAGAAAGGCGGTTCTGGGGTGGAGTCTCCGGCACCTCGTTTTGTTTCAATTGCACACACTCATCAGTCTGATTACCTTTCTTTTTTTTCTTTTATTATGTGAGGTGGGTTTTCACCGTAATGCTCAGGCTGACCTCGAACTCGTGACCTCAGGAAACCCGCCCACCTCGGCCTTTCAAAGTGCTTAGATTGCTTGCGTGAGTGGCAGCACCTGGCAGAGTCTCTCTAATTTCTTTTTAACAATACATTATAACAGCCCAGCACGGTGGCTCAGGCAGCCTGTCATTCAGTCGCCTCAAAATCAAGGCGGGCGGATCACGAGAAGTTGCGGGTTCGAGACCCGCCCGACCAAAATGGTGAAACCGTCTTTAAAACAAAAGACAATTTGGGTTGGGCTCCGGCTCAAGCCTGTAGTCCCAGCACAAAGAATGCCGAGGCAGGCAGATCGTGAGGTCACAGTTTCGAGACTGGCCTCGAAGGACACAGCATAGCCTGCTCCCTATAAAAAAAAAAAAACAGAAAAACATAAAAAGCTGAGCTGGGCTTGGCATGTGGTCTCTTCGCAGCACCTACACTAAAATTGGGATGCTACACAGAAGGCCGGCGTGGTCGTAGCGTAAAAATGACACGCACAGGTGTGCAGCTTTTGTATTTTATTTCTTCGTAGTGACTGCTTTGTGGAAATCAAATAAAGATAGATTGAGGTACAGAAAATAAAAATAGAAAGTTAGCTGGACCTGGTGGTGTGGACACCTGCAACCCCAGCTACTTGAAGGCATTGGGATGACAATCACTTGAACTAAAAGGCAGGTGTTGCAATAAGCAAAGATCGCACTGTTGCACTCCAGCCTTGGTGACAAGAGGAAACTGCACGTAATAAAGAAAGGCGGTTTTGGGGTGGAGTCTCGGCACCTTGTTTTGTTTCAATTGCACACACTCATCAGTCTGATTGCCTTTCTTTTTTTTCTTTTTTATTATGTAAGGTGTGTTTTCACCAGAATGCTCAGGCTGACCTCGAACTCTGACCTCAGGAAACCCGCCCACCTCGGCCTTTCAAAGTGCTTAGATTGCTGGCGTGAGTGGCAGCACCTGGCAGAGTCTCTCTAATTTTTTTTAACAATACATTATAACAGCCCAGCACGGTGGCTCACGGCAGCCTGTCATTCAGAGGCCTCAAAGATCAATGCGGCAAATCACGAGAAGTTGCGGGTTCGAGACCCGCCCGACCAACATGGTGAAACCGTCTTTAAAACAAAACACAATTTGGGTTGGGCTCCGGCTCAAGCCTGTAGTCCCAGCACAAAAAATGCCGAGGCAGGCGGATTGTGAGGTCACAGGTTTGAGACTGGCCTCGAAGGACACAGCATAGCCCGCTCCTTATAAAAAAAAAAAAAGAAAAAAAAAAAACAGAAAAACATAAAAAAGCTTAGCTAGGCTTGGCATGTGGTCACTTCGTCAGCACGTACACTAAAATTGGGATGCTACACAGAAGTCCGGCGTGGTCGTAGCGTGAAAATGACACACACAGATGTGCAGCTCTTTGTATTTTATTTCTTCGTAGTGACTGCTTTGTGGAAATCAAATAAAGATAGATTGGAGGTACAGAAAATAAAAATAGAAAGTTAGCTGGACCTGGTGGTGTGGACACCTGCAACCCCAGCTACTTGAAAGGCATTGGGATGACATTCAGTAGAACCCAAAAGGCAGGAGTTGCAATAAGCAAAGATCGCACTGTTGCACTCCAGTTTTGGTGACAAGAGGTAAACTGCACGTAATAAAGAAAGGCGGTTTTGGGGTGGAGTCTCTCGGCACCTCGTTTTGTTTCAATTGCACACACTCATCAGTCTTATTACCTTTCCTTTTTTTTCTCTTTTATTATGTGAGGTGGGTTTTCACCGGAATGCTCAGGCTGACCTCGTACTCGTGACCTTAAGAAACCCGCCCACCTCGGCCTTTCAAAGTTCTTAGATTGCTGGCGTGAGTGGCAGCACCTGGCACAGTCTCTCTAATTTCTTTTTTAACAATACATTAAAACAGCCCGGCACGGTGGCTCACGGCAGCCTGTCATTCAGACGCCTCAATGATCAAGGCGGGCAAATCACGAGAAGTTGCGGGTTCGAGACCCGCCTGACCAACATGGTGAAACCACGTCTTTAAAATGAAAACACAATTTGGGTTGGGCTCCGTGGCTCAAGCCTGTAGTCCCAGCACAAAGAATGCCGAGGCAGGCAGATCGTGAGGTCACAGGTTCTAGACTGTCCTTGAAGGATGGAGCGTAGCCTGCTACCCTATAAAATACAAAAAATAAATAAACCAGAAAAACATAAAAAGTCTTAGCAGGGCTTGGCATGTGGTCTCTTCAGAAGCATGTACACTAAAATTTGGACGCTACACAGAATGCCAGCATCTTCGTAGTAGAAAAATGACTCGCACAGGTGTGCAGTTTTATTATTTTATTTCTTCGTAGTGACTGCTTTGTGGAAATCAAATAAAGATAGATTGAGGTACAGAAAATAAAATAGAAAGTTAGCTGGACCTGGTGGTGTGGACACCTGCAACCCCAGCTACTTGAAGGCACTGGGATGACATTCAGTTGAACCCGAAAGGCAGGTGTTGTGATAAGCAAATATCGCACTGTTGCATTCCAGCCTTGGTGACAAGAGGAAACTTCACGTAATAAAGAAAGGCGGTTTTGGGGTGGAGTCTCGGCACCTCGTTTTGTTTCAATTGCACACTCATCAGTCTGATTACCTTTCTTTTTTTTCTCTTTTATTATGTAAGGTGGGTTTTCACCATAATGCTCAGGCTGACCTCGAACTCGTGACCTCAGAAACCCGCCCACCTCGGCCTTTCAAAGTGCTTAGATTGCTGGCATGAGTGGCAGCACCTGGCAGAGTCTCTAATTTCTTTTTAACAATACATTATAACAGCCCGGCATGGTGGCTCACGGCAGCCTGTCATTCAGAGGCCTCAAAGATCAATGCGGCAAATCACGAGAAGTTGCGGGTTCGAGACCCGCCCGACCAACATGGTGAAACCCGTCTTTAAAACAAAAAACATAAAAAGCTGAGCTGGGCTTGGCATGTGGTCTCTTGGCAGCACCTACACTAAAATTGGGACGCTACACAGAAGGCGGCGTCGTAGTAAAAATGACACGCACAGGTGTGCAGTTTTGTATTTTATTTCTTCGTAGTGACTGCTTTGTGAAATCAAATAAAGATAGATTGGAGGTACAGAAAATAAAATAGAAAGTTAGCTGGACCTGGTGGTGTGGACACCTGCAACCCCAGCTACTTGAAGGCATTGGGATGACATTCAGTTGAACCCAAAAGGCAGGTGTTGCAATAAGCAAAGATCGCACTGTTGCACTCCAGCCTTGGTGACAAGAGGAAACTTCACGTAATAAAGAAAGGCGGTTTTGGGGTGGAGTCTCGGCACCTCGTTTTGTTTCAATTGCACACTCATCAGTCTGTTACCTTTCTTTTTTTCTTTTATTATGTAAGGTGGGTTTTCACCATAATGCTCAGGCTGACCTCGAACTGACCTCAGGAAACCCGCCCACCTCGGCCTCCCAAAGTGCTTAGATTGCTGGCATGAGTGGCAGCACCTGGCAGAGTCTCTAATTTTTTTTAACAATACATTATAACAGCCCGGCACGGTGGCTCACGGCAGCCTGTCATTCAGAGGCCTCAAAGATCAATGCGGCAAATCACGAGAAGTTGCGGGTTCGAGACCCGCCCGACCAACATGGTGAAACCACGTCTTTAAAATGAAAACACAATTTGGGTTGGGCTCCGTGGCTCAAGCCTGTAGTCCCAGCACAAAGAATGCTGAGGCAGGCGGATCGTGAGGTCACAGGTTTGAGACTGGCCTCAAGGACACAGCATAGCCCGCTCCTATAAAAAAAAAAAAACATAAAAAGCTGAGCTGGGCTTGGCATGTGGTCTCTTCGGCAGCACGTACACTAAAATTGGGACGCTACACAGAAGGCGGCGTCGTAGTAAAATGACACGCACAGGTGTGCAGCTTTTGTATTTTATTTCTTCGTAGTGACTGCTTTGTGAAATCAAATAAAGATAGATTGGAGGTACAGAAAATAAAATAGAAAGTTAGCTGGACCTGGTGGTGGACACCTGCAACCCCAGCTACTTGAAGGCATTGGGATGACATTCAGTTGAACCCAAAAGGCAGGAGTTGCAATAAGCAAAGATCACACTGTTGCACTCCAGCCTTGGTGACAAGAGGAAACTGCACGTAATAAAGAAAGGCGGTTTTGGGGTGGAGTCTCCGGCACCTCGTTTTGTTTCAATTGCACACACTCATCAGTCTGATTACCTTTCTTTTTTTCTTTTATTATGTAAGGTGGGTTTTCACCATAATGCTAAGGCTGACCTCGAACTCGGGACCTCAGGAAACCCACCCACCTCGGCCTCCCAAAGTGCTTAGATTGCTGGCGTGAGTGGCAGCACCTGGCAGAGTCTCTCCAATTTCTTTTTTTCAATACATTATAACAGCCCGGCACGGTGGCTAACGGCAGCCTGTCATTCAGAGGCCTCAAAGATCAATGCGGGCAAATCACGAGAAGTTGCGGGTTCGAGACCCGCCCGACCAACATGGTGAAACCACGTCTTTAAAACAAAACACAATTTGGGTTGGGCTCCGTGGCTCAAGCCTGTAGTCCCAGCACAAAGAATGCCGAGGCAGGCAGATCGTGAGGTCACAGGTTCGAGACTGGCCTCGAAGGACACAGCATAGCCCGCTCCCTATAAAATACAAAAAAAAAAAAACAGAAAAACATAAAAAGCTTAGCTGGGCTTGGCATGTGGTCTCTTCGGCAGCACGTACACTAAAATTGGGACTACACAGAAGGCGGCGTCGTAGTAAAATGACACACAGGTGTGCAGCTTTTGTATTTTATTTCTTCGTAGTGACTGCTTTGTGGAAATCAAATAAAGATAGATTGAGGTACAGAAAATAAAATAGAAAGTTAGCTGGACCTGGTGGTGTGGACACCTGCAACCCCAGCTACTTGAAAGGCATTGGGATGACATTCAGTTGAACCCGAAAGGCAGGAGTTGCAATAAGCAAAGATCGCACTGTTGCACTCCAGCCTTGGTGACAAGAGGAAACTTCACGTAATAAAGAAAGGCGGTTTTGGGGTGGAGTCTCTCGGCACCTCGTTTTGTTTCAATTGCACACTCATCAGTCTGTTACCTTTCTTTTTTTCTCTTTTATTATGTAAGGTGGGTTTTCACCATAATGCTCAGGCTGACCTCGAACTCGTGACCTCAGGAAACCCGCCCACCTCGGCCTTTCAAAGTGCTTAGATTGCTGGCGTGAGTGGCAGCACCTGGCAGAGTCTCTCTAATTTCTTTTTAACAATACATTATAACAGCCGGCACGGTGGCTCACGGCAGCCTGTCATTCAGAGGCCTCAAAGATCAATGCGGCAAATCACGAGAAGTTGCGGGTTCGAGACCCGCCCGACCAACATGGTGAAACCACGTCTTTAAAACAAAAACACAATTTGGGTTGGGCTCCGTGGCTCAAGCCTGTAGTCACAGCAAAAAAAAAAAACAGAAAAACATAAAAAGCTGAGCTGGGCTTGGCATGTGGTCTCTTCGGCAGCAGGTACACTAAAATTGGGACACTACACAGAAGGCGGCGTCGTAGTAAAAATGACACACACAGGTGTGCAGCTTTTGTATTTTATTTCTTCATAGTGACTGCTTTGTGGAAATCAAATAAAGATAGATTGGAGGTACAGAAAATAAAATAGAAAGTTAGCTGGACCTGGTGGTGGACACCTGCAACCCCAGCTACTTGAAGGCATTGGGATGACATTCAGTTGAACCCAAAGGCAGGTGTTGCAATAAGCAAAGATCACACTGTTGCACTCCAGCCTTGGTGACAAGAGGAAACTGCACGTAATAAAGAAAGGCGGTTTTGGGGTGGAGTCTCGGCACCTCGTTTTGTTTCAATTGCACACTCATCAGTCTGTTACCTTTCTTTTTTTCTCTTTTATTATGTAAGGTGGGTTTTCACCATAATGCTCAGGCTGACCTCGAACTCGTGACCTCAGAAACCCGCCCACCTCGGCCTTTCAAAGTGCTTAGATTGCTGGCGTGAGTGGCAGCACCTGGCAGAGTCTCTAATTTCTTTTTAACAATACATTATAACAGCCGGCACGGTGGCTCACGGCAGCCTGTCATTCAGAGGCCTCAAAGATCAATGCGGGCAAATCACGAAGTTGCGGGTTCGAGACCCGCCCGACCAACATGGTGAAACCACGTCTTTAAAACAAAAAAACATAAAAAGCTGAGCTGGGCTTGGCATGTGGTCTCTTGGCAGCACGTACACTAAAATTGGGACACTACACAGAAGGCGGCGTCGTAGTAAAAATGACACGCACAGGTGTGCAGCTTTTGTATTTTATTTCTTCATAGTGACTGCTTTGTGGAAATCAAATAAAGATAGATTGAGGTACAGAAAATAAAATAGAAAGTTAGCTGGACCTGGTGGTGGACACCTGCAACCCCAGCTACTTGAAGGCATTGGGATGACATTCAGTTGAACCCAAAGGCAGGTGTTGCAATAAGCAAAGATCGCACTGTTGCACTCCAGCCTTGGTGACAAGAGGAAACTGCACGTAATAAAGAAAGGCGGTTTTGGGGTGGAGTCTCGGCACCTCGTTTTTTTTCAATTGCACACTCATCAGTCTGTTACCTTTCTTTTTTTCTCTTTTATTATGTAAGGTGGGTTTTCACCATAATGCTCAGGCTGACCTCGAACTCGTGACCTCAGAAACCCGCCCACCTCGGCCTTTCAAAGTGCTTAGATTGCTGGCGTGAGTGGCAGCACCTGGCAGAGTCTCTCTAATTTCTTTTTAACAATACATTATAACAGCCGGCACGGTGGCTAAAGGCAGCCTGTCATTCAGAGGCCTCAAAGATCAATGCGGCAAATCACGAAGTTGCGGGTTCGAGACCCGCCCGACCAACATGGTGAAACCCGTCTTTAAAACAAAAACACAATTTGGGTTGGGCTCCGCGGCTCAAGCCTGTAATCCCAGCTACTCAGGAGGCGACAGGTGTGCAAGCTTGTGAGATTTATATTTAGCCTAG
>JAKFGQ010000571.1:0-19895 GCA_021498475.1 Saguinus midas | reverse complement strand
ACATAGAAAAGAAGAGGAGGCCTCTTAAATATAGTCATTGAATGTGTCTTGATAGAAATTTGTGGATGCTTGTTTGAAAACTCAGGACATGTATCACGGAGTCACCATCCCTGGACGCTTATTGCATGCTAAAAGAACCAATAAATCAGATCATATGGCCACTCATTCCACCTCAGTGAATAATAAACCTGGGGAATAGTCAGAATTCTATTTCTTATGGTCACTCATTTAGACCTTCACTGAATAAAGCACACGTTTGGAATAGTCAGGATTCTCTTTCATATGGCTCATTCAGAGCCTGAATGGTAAACAACTGTGGAATAGTCAGAAGTCTATTTCATATTTCACTCATTCAGAGCCACAGTGAATAATGCATGCCTGGAGTACTGAGGATTCTATTTCAAATGATCCATTCAGAGCATCAGTGAATAATACACACAGGGAATATTCAAGGCTCTATCATATACCACTCATTCAGAACCTCAGTGAATGATACACCTGGGAATCATATCTTATTCATATGACATGTGATTCAGAAACTGAATAATGCACACCTTGGGAATAGACAGGTTTCTCTTTCATATGGACACTCTTTTAGAGCCTCAGTGAATAATACACACCAGGAAAAATTGATTAGGTTATTATATTGCCACTCATTCAGAGCCCTCAGAATAGTGCAAGTTTGAGAATTGTCAGAGTTTATTTACAGTGTCCTCTCATTCAGATCATTGAATAATGCATACCTGAAAAATCTTGAAGTCTCTCATAGAGGTGACTCAGATTCATCTTGGTGAACGCAGATAGTCAGATCCTATTTCTTTTATGACACAGAGCATTGAAAGTCTCAGGTGTAATAACAGGTATTAAGCATCTCCGCCATTTAGCCCCTAGAAACTCACAGTCTGGGTGCCCTGTTCCCAATCTGAGATTTGGAAGGGCAGATTGGCATGTCCATCTGATTCACTTGGACAATGAGCCAGACCATTTCAGGGGCGTGATCTGAGCATATCAGCCACAGATCACAGATCCCAGTGCCCTAAGGCAAACTGGGGCACCAGTAGAGAGTTGACCTTTCAGCTTAAGAGAGGACAGACTCTGAGGCAGGAGCTGGGTGATCACTGTTTCATGCTCAGACAAGCACACTGAGGCGCTTCTATTTCAGCATCTCATGCAGCCTGGTCACTCAGACAATGCACCCCATGGTAAAAGGACTGAGCCTGCTTTCTGAGCCAACCTGCCATAACAGAGACTCAGGAGCAACAAGATCTCAGCAGGTCAGAGCCCCAGGCAAATAGTGAATACACACCTGTGGAGGACAGTGCAACAGATACTCATAAAAAGCCCCAACTCCTGAGACAGAGCATCTGTGAAAGAGTGGTGTTTTATGAGTTCTTTCAGCAGACATAAACAACCTAACAACACTGAATACAGAGCTCACAGCTCAGCACTGGAGCTCTATAAAGCACAGAATGTCTCCTCAAGCAGCTCTGACCACTGTATATCCAAGAGTCACCCCAGAAAGGACTAATCAGACTGACATTTGGCTGGCATCATTCTGGAACAAGCAGCAGAAACTGGTATCATCCTCATTGTTCACTGCTGCAGGTATACCCCAGACAACAGCCTGGGTGGACCTCAGCACTCATACAGCAGAGAGGATAGATCATTAGAGGAAACAGTAGAAATACTTCATCATCAACAATCTGGGCCTCACACAGAGATGAAAAAATCAGTCTAAGACACATTGGATAAATCCATAAAGATGAAGAAACCAGCGCAAAAGGAGGAAAAGCACCCGAACAAAACACCTCACCTCCAAAAAGGACCAAAACTCCTCACAACAAGGAACAGCTGAACAGAGAATGAATGTGATGAAATATGGAATCAGACTTGAAGTGAATAGAAACTTGGGGAGCTAAAGGAACATGTTCTAAACCAGTGCAAAGAAACTAAGAACCAGAGATTTGAGATTAGAAATTGATATGAGAATGGACACAGAGGAATATGAATGAATTGAAGGAGCTGAAAAACACAACACGAGAATTCAGAAGCATGCACTAGTTTCAACGGCATTGACCAGCAGAAGAAAGAATATCAATGAAGATCAACTCAATGAATTAGATGGGTTCCTGAATTCTAAGACACACAAAGAGGATCTGGTATCATTTTTCTGAAACATTCAAATAATCCAAAAGAGAATTCAAATCATTTTATGGCCAACATCATCCTGATACCAAAACCTGTGAGACTCAACAAGAAAAACTTCAGGAATATGATAAACATAGATGCAAAAATCTTCAATAAAATACTGGCAAATCATTGCAACAGCACATTAAAAACTCCATCATGATCAAGTAGGATTCATGGGATGCAGGCTGGTTCAACATATGCAAGTCTATAAATGTAATTCACCACATGAAGCAAAAACAAAAACCACATGATTATCTCAATTGAGCAGAGAAGGCATTTGACAAAATTTCAGACCATGCTAAAACCCTCAATAAACTTGGTATTGATGGAACATATCTCAAAGTAATAAAATTATTTATGACAAACCAACAGCCAATATCTGAATGGGCAATGGAAGCATTCTTTGAAATGGCACTAGACAAGGATGCCTCTCTCACCACTTCTATTCAACATAGTACTGGAAGTTTAGCCAGAGCAATCACAAGAAAAAAATAAAGGGTATTCAAATAGGAAAGAAGCCAAATTGTCTCTATTTCAGGCACACATAGTATACCTAGAAGACATCACCTGGAAAAAGCTCCTGAATGATAACACTTCAGCAAAGTCTCAGGATATAATATGAAAATCAAACATTCTTATACACCAATAACAGACTTAAAGAGAACCAAATCAGAACGAACTGCCATTCACAATTCTGAAAATAAAATACTGAATACAACTCTGGAATATGAACCTCTTTAAGGAAAACTACAAATAACTGCTCAACAAATAGAGGACACAAACAGATGGAGAACATTCCATGTTCTTGTTAAGAATCAATATCGTGAAAATGGCTATACTGTAATTTACACAATCAATATGTCCCATCAAATATTAATTTCTTCATAGAACTGGAAAAATCTATTTCATATGGAACCAAAAAAGAGCCCGCATAATAAAGTCAATTCTCAAAGAATCTAGGCATCATACACTTCAAAATATACTCAAGGCTCAGTAATAAAACACATGGTCTGGTCCAAAACAGAGATATATAACAGAACAACATAGGACAACATATCTACAACCATATTACCTTTGATAAACCAGACAAAACAGGCAATGGGGAAAGGATTCTATTTTAAATGGTGTTAAACTCAATAGAAAGCAGAAACTGGACCTTCATGACACCTCATAAAACTCCAGATGGATTAAAGACTTACGTGAACCTGATTAAACCCTGAAGAAAATCTCAAAACCATTCAGGACATAGGAATTAAAGGACTTCATGAAAACACCAAAAGCATTGGCAACAAAGCCAAAATAGACAAATGGGACCAAATCAAACTCTGCAGCTTCTGTGAAAAGAGACAGTCACTAGTGAATGCAACCATCAGAATGGGAAAAAAATCATTGTTTCATCTGACACTGATACCATGACAAAGAACTCAAACAGATTTACAGGAAAAACACAGCCCTTTCAAAAATGGGCAAGGGATATGAACAAAACTTTCAAAGAAGACATACATGAGGCCAGAAAAAAATGCTCATCGTCATTGGTCATTAGAGATGCAAATCAAAACCACATTGAGATACATCTCAGTTAGAATGCGTCATTAAAAATCTGGAACAACAGATGCACAAGAGATGTCAACACTCTTACACTCTTGTAATGTTCAACCATTGTGAAGACAGTGTTTCCTCAGCTAAACATTCATTGACAATCCATTCAGAATATCCAAAAGACACAAATCGTTTTACTATAAGGACACATGCAGAATGTTCATTGCAGCACTGTTTACAATAGCAAGACCTGGAATTAACCCAAATGCCCAATGATGATAGACTGGACTGGGAAAATGTGGCACATATACACCATGGAATAGTATGCAGCAATCAAAATGATATTGTCACACACAACATATGAATCTGGAGAACATCATTCTCAGCAAACTGACACAAGAACAGAAAAAGAAATACTCACTCATTTAGAAAAATGAGAACACATGGACACAGACATTTACTGGGGAATGTTAATAACACAGAGCTTGTATAGCCTATGAATCAATGTGGGTGAAAGAAGGCAGTAAAATGCCATGTGTGTATATCTATCTTCTCGTTCTGCACATGTACCCCAAACCTATAATGCAATAAAATTAAAAAAGAAAATCTTGAAGTATCTTTCACACCGCCATTCATTCAGAGCCTCAGTGAATAATGCACACCAGTGGATAAGTGAGGATTCTCTTTCACATGGCCACTCATTCAGAGCCTCAGTGAATAATGCACACCAGTGGATAAGTCAGGAGTCTATTTCATATGGCCACTCATTCAGAGCCTCAGTGAATAATACACACCTGGAAAATAGTCTTTCATATGGCCACTCATTCAGAGCCTCAGTGAATAATGCACACCTGTGGAATAGTCAGGAGTCTATTTCATATGGCCACTCATTCAGAGCCTCACTGAATAATGCACACCTGGGAATAGTCAGGAGTCTATTTCATATGGCCACTCATTCAGAGCCTCAGTGAATAATGCACACCTGGGAATAGTCAGGAGTTTGTTTCATATGGCAACTCATACAGATCCTAAGTAAATAACACACACCTGGGAATAGTCAGGAGTCTATTTCATATGGCCACTCATTCAGAGCCTCACTGAATAATACACACCTGTGGAATAGTCAGGAGTTTTCATCTGGCCTCTCATGCAGAGCTTCACTGAATAATGCACACCTGTGGAATAGTCAGGAGTCTATTTCATATGGCCACTCATTCAGAGCCTCAGTGAATAATACACACCTGGGTGATAGTCAGGAGTTTATTTTATATGGCCTCTCACTCAGAGCTTCAGTGAATAATACACACCTGTGGAATAGTCAGGAGTTTATTTTATATGGCCTCTCACTCAGAGCTTCAGTGAATAATGCACACCAGTGGATAAGTGAGGATTCTCTTTCACATGGCCACTCATTCAGAGCCTCACTGAATAATGCACACCTGTGGAATAGTCAGGAGTCTATTTCATATGGCCACTCATTCAGAGCCTCAGTGAATAATGCACACCTGAGTACTGAGATTCTTTAGTAAGCATATAGCCTGGTATTTTTATGTCACTCATTCAGAGCCTCACTGAATGATACACACCTGGAAAATAGGAGTCTATTTCATATGGCCACTCATTCAGAGCCTCACTGAATAATGCACACCTTGGAAATAGGTGTCTCTTTCATAAGAACACTGTTTCAGAGCCTCAGTGAATAATGCACACCAGTGGATAAGTCAGGAGTGTATTTCACATGGCCACTCATTCAGAGCCTTATTGAATAATTCACAGCTGTTGAGTACTCAGGAGTCTATTTCATATGGCCACTCATTCAGAGCCTCACTGAATAATGCACACATGGGGAACAGTCAGAAGTCTATTTCATATGGTCACTCAGTGCCTCAGGAATAATACACAACTGGGGAATAGTCAGGATTCTATTTCACATGGCCAAAAATTCAGAGCCACAGTGAATAATGCACACCAGGGTAATAGTCAGGAACCTCTTTCATAGGGCCAGTCACTCAGTGCCTCACTGAAATACACACCAGATGTCAATTCTATATACTACCACTCATTCAGAGCCTCATTGAATAATGCACACCTGTGGAATAGTCAGGAGTTTATTTTATATGGCCTCTCACTCAGAGCTTCAGTGAATAATGAACCCTATGGAGTAGTCAGGACGCTGTTTAAAATAGCCACAAATTAAGTGCCTTTCTGAATGATACACACCTGGGTGATAGTCAGGAGTTTGTTTCATATGACTCCATTCTGGGCCTCACTGAATAATACACCTGAGTGTCAGAGTCTACTTGGTATGGAAACTCATACAGAAACTATTTGAATAATGCACATGTATAATAATTTGAGTGTACATCATGGATACTCATTCAATCAGTGAATAACTCACACATGTGTAGTAATAAGGAGTCTGTTTAATATGGCAACTCTTTCACAGCCTCACTGAATATACGCACTTGTGATATATTCTGGATTCTATTTCTAATGGCCACTCATTCAGAGCCTCACTGAATAATACACCTGGGAAAGAGTGAGAGTCTATTTCATATGGCCACTCATTCAGAGCCTCACTGAATAATACACACCTGTGGAATAGTCAGGAGTCTATTTCATATGGCCACTCATTCAGAGCCTCACTGAATAATGCACACCTGTGAATAGAAATCTCTTTTATATGGCCACTCATTAAGAGCTCATACACACCAAAGAAATAGAATGAGTGAATTCTGTTTATTCTCATTCAGAGTCTCACTGAATAATGCACACCTGTGGAATAGTCAAGCCTTTTATATGGCCACTCATTCAGAGCCTCACTGAATAATGCACACCTGTGGAATAGTCAGGAGTCTATTTCATATGGACACTCATTCAGAGGCTCAGTGAATAATGCACACCTGTGGAATAGTCAGTCTATTTCATATGGCCAATCATTCAGAGCCACAGTGAATAATACACACTTGGGAATAGTAAACAGTCTATTTTATGTGGCCACTCTTTCAGCACCTCACTGAGTGACAGACACCTGGGGATTAGTAAGAACAGTTCTATATGTACACTCATTGAGAGCCTCACTGAATAATGCACACCTGTGGAATAGTCAGGAGTCTATTTCATATGGCCACTCATTCAGAGCCTCAGTGAATAATGCACACCTGGGAAAGAGTGAGAGTCTATTTCATGGGCTACTCATTCAGTGCTTCACGAATTAGTGCACACCTGGAGAATTTCCAAGAATTTATTTGGAATGGTAATGCATTCAGAGACTCTCTGAATAATACACCCCTACGGACTAGTGAGAAATCCATTCCAAATGGCCACATATTCAGAGCCTCAGTGAATAATGTACACCTGGGGAATAATCAGGAGTCTATTTATACACACTCATTTAGTCCCTCAGTGAATAATGCACGTCTGTGTAGTACTGAGGGGTCTGCTTCATATGGACACTCTTTCAGAGCCTCAGTGAATAATGTACACCTGGGGAATAGTCAGGAGTGTATTTCACATGGCCACTCATTCAGAGGCTCAGTGAATAATTCACAGCTGTTGAGTACTCAGGAGTCTATTTCATATGGCCAATCATTCAGAGCCTCACTGAATAATACACACCTGTGGAATAGTCAGGATTCTATTCCATATGATCACTCATTCAGAGCCTCAGTGAATAGGGCATGTCTGTGGAGTATAAAGGAGACTAATTCATATGCCCTTCATTCTGAGATTCCTGAATAATACACACCTGGGGAATAATCAGGAGTCTATTTCATATGGCCAATCATTCAGAGCCACAGAGAATAATACACACCTGGGGAATAGTCAGGAGTCTATTTCATATGGCCACTCAGAGAATCATTGAATAATGCACACACATGAGAATATCAGTGAATATTAGGAGTCTATTTTATATGGCCACTAAGAGCCTCAGTGAATAATGCACACCTGTGGAATAAAATGGAGTCTATTTCATATGGCCACTCATTCAGAGCCTCACTGAATGATACACACCTGGGGAATAGTCAGGATTCTATTCCATATGATCACTCATTCAGAGCCTTACTGAATAATGCACAATGGGCAATAGTCAGGAGTCTATTTCATATGGCCTCATTCAGAGCTTCAGTGAATAATGAACACCTGTGGTAGTCAAACCCTATTTAATGCACAAATTAAGCCTCCTGAATGATACACACTTAGGTGATAGTCAGGAGTCTATTTGAT
Source organism: Saguinus midas (assembly GCA_021498475.1). NCBI lineage: Eukaryota > Metazoa > Chordata > Mammalia > Primates > Cebidae > Saguinus > Saguinus midas. The sequence continues at coordinate 11,939 of JAKFGQ010000571.1, read as the reverse complement.
ATGGACACTCATACAAAACCTCTTTGAATAATGCACACCTGTGGAATAGTCAGGAGTCTATTTCATATGGCCACTCATTCAGAGCCTCACTGAATAATACACACCTGTGGAATAAAATGGAGTCTATTTCATATGGACACTCTTTCAATGTTTCAGCGAATAATATATATATCTGGAATAGTCAGGAATCTCTTTCATATTGGCACTCGTTCAGAGCCTCAGTGAATAACAAACCTGGAAAATAGTCAAGTGTCTACTTCAAATGGCTACATTTAGAGTCTCTGTAAATAATACACACCTGGGAATAGTCAGGAGTCTCCTTCTTATGCCCAATTGTTCAGTCTTATTCAATAATACACACCTGGGAAGAGTAAAGAGTCTACTTTATATAGTCATTTAGAGCCTCAGTGAATAATGCACACCTGTGGAATAGTCAGGAGTCTATTTTATATGGCCACTCATTCAGAGCCTCAGTGAATAATACACACCTGTGGAATAGTCAGGAGTCTATTTCATATGGCCACTCATTCAGAGCCTCAGTGAATAATACACACCTGAGGAATAGTCAGGAATCTATTTCATATGGTCACTAACTCAAAGCCTCATTAAATAATACACACCTGTGGAATAGTCAGGAGTCTATTTTATATGGCCACTCATTCAGAGCTTCAGTGAATAATGCATAGTGTCAGGGAATACTGAGGACACTATTATGACCCATTCAGAGCTTCACTGAATAATGAACACCGTAGGGTAGTCAGAAGTCGATTTCATATAGCTACACATTCAAAGCCTCACTGAATAATACACACCTAGGAAAGTCAGGATTCTATTTCAAAAGCCACTCTCTCAGAGTTTAACATAAAAATGCACTCCTGGGAGTATTCAGCAGTCTCTTTCTCATGGACACTCATTCAGAGCCTCATTGAATAATACACATCTATGGAACAGCCAGAGTGTATTTCACATGGCCACTCATTCAGAGCCTCAGTGAATAATACACACCTGGGGAATAGTCAGGAGTCTATTTCATATAGCTGCTCATTAAGAGACTCATGGAATAATACACACCTGTGGAATAGTCAGGAGTCTATTTTATATGGCCACTCATTCAGAGCCTCAGTGAATAATGCACACCTGTGGAATAGTCAGAGTCTATTTCATATGGCCACTCATTCAGAGCCTCAGTGAATAATACACACCTGTGGAATAGTCAGGAGTCTATTTTATATGGCCACTCATTCAGAGCCTCACTGAATGATACACACCTGGGGAATAGTCAGAGTCTATGTCATATGGCCAATCAGAGTATTACTGAATGTTGCACACCTGAGAAATAGTCAGAATTCTATTTCATATGGCCACTCATTCAGAGCCTCATTGAATAATGCACACTGGCAATAATCAGGAGTATTATATGAACACTCATTCAGAGCCTCAGTGAATAATGCACACCTGTGGAATAGTCAGGAGTCTATTTCATATGGCCACTCATCATAGCCTAAGTGAATAATGCAGAAATGTACAGTACTCAGCAGCGTATTTTATATAGCCATTGATTCAGAGATTCACTGAATAATACAAATACAGGACAATGTCAGCATCCTATTTTATATGACCACTCATGCAGAGCCTCACTGAGTAATACACACCTGGGGAATAGTCAGGAGTCTATTTCATATGGCCACTCATTCAGAGCCTCACTGAGTAATACACACCTGGGGAATAGACACTAGTCTATTTTATATGGCCACAGATTCCTAGCCTGAGTGAGGCACACCATTGGAATAGTCAGTAGTCTATTCCATATGCTCGCTTGTTCAGAGTCTCATTCAATATTACACACCTGGGGAATAGTCAGGAGTCTATTTTATATGGTCACTAACTCAAAGCCTCATTAAAAAATACACATGTGTGGACTAGTCAGGACACCATTTTATATAGCCAAACTTTCAGAGCCTCTCTGAATAAAGCATACCTGGGAAATAATCAGGACGCAATTACATATGGCCTCTCATTCAGAGCTTCACTGAATAAGGAACACCTATAGAGTAGTCAGAGGTCTAACTCATAGAGCCACACATTCAGAGCCTCACTGAATAATACACACCTGTGGCAAAGTCAGGATTCTATTTCGTGTGGCCACTCATTCAGAGCCCAACCTAAAAATGCATGCCTGCATAGTATTCAGGTGTCTCTTTCCTATGGCCACTCATTCAGAGCCTCACTGAATAATACACACCTATAAAAATTCAGGAGGGTATTATACATGGCCACTCATTCAGAGCCTCACTGAATGATACACACCTGTGGAATTGTCAACAGTATCTTTCATGTTGCCACTCATTCAGAGCCTCAGTGAATCATGCACACCTAGGAAGTACTGAGAATTCTATTGTAAATAACACACACTTGGGGAATAGCCAATGGTCTATTCTCTATGGTCACTCATTCAGAGCCTCACTGAATTATACACACCTAGAGAATAGTCAGGAATCTATTTCATGTTGCTGGTCATTGATAGCCAAGCTGAATAATGCACACCTTGGAATAGTCAGGAGTCTATTTTATATAGCCAAACTTTCAGAGCCTCAGTGATTAATGCACACCTGGGGAATCATCAGAGTCTGTTCAACATTACCACTGATTACGAGCCTCCTTGAATAATGCATGTTTGTGAGTACTGAGGAGACTAATTCATATCACCCATTCTGAGACTCCTGAATAATGCACACATGGGGAACAGTCAGAATTGTATTTCATATGGTCTCAGGACTTCGAATAATATACAACTGGGGAATAGTTAGGAGTCTATTTTATATGGCCACTCAGAGAATCAGTGAATCATGCAGACTTGAATCAGGAGTCTATTTCACATGTCCAAAAATTCAGAGCCACAGTGAATAATGCACACCAGGGTAATAGTCAGGAATCTCTTAGGCCAGTCACTCAGTGCCTCACTGAATGATACACAGGAAATTGTCAATTCTATCCCATACTACCACTCATTCAGAGCCTTATTGAATAATTCACAATGGGAATAGTCAGGAGTCTATTTTATATGGCCTCTCACTCAGAGCTTCAGTGAATAATGAATGGAGTAGTCAGGACGCTGTTTAAAATAGCCATTATGTGCCTTTCTGAATGATACACACATGGGTGATAGTCAGGAGTCTATTTCATATGACCCTCATTCTGGGCCTCACTGAATAATACACACTGTGAGTGTCAGGAGTCTATTTATGGAAACTCATACAGAAACTATTTGAATAATGCACATGTATAATAATTTGGAGTGTACATCATATGGATACTCATTCAATCAGTGAATAATACACACCTGTGGAATAGTCAGGAGTCTATTTAATATGGCCACTCTTTCACAGCCTCAGTGAATAATTCACAATGGGGCAATAGTCAGGAGTCTATTTCATATGGCCACTCATTCGGAGTTTTCCTGAATAATGCACACCAGTTAAAAGGAGACTATTTCCTATGAAAACTCATTAAGAACCTCACTGAATATTATGTACGTGGGGAATTGTCAGGAGTCTATTTAATATGGCCACTCTTTCACAGCCACATGGAATAATGCACACCTGTGCAATAGACAGAAATCTCTTTTATATTGCCACTCATTAAGAGCGTCAATAAAGGTACACACCTAAGGAAATAGAATGAATGAATTCTGTTTTATCCCCTCATTCAGAGTCTCACTGAATAATGCACACCTGTAAAATCGTCAGCAGCCTTTTTTATGTGGCCTCTCAATCAAAGTGTCACTGGATACTGTGGAGTAGCTAGGAATCGATTTTCTTTGGACACCCATTCATAGGCTCAGTGGATAATATGCTTCTGTGGAATAGTCAGGAGTCTATTACATATGGCCAATCATTCAGAGCCACAGAGAATAATCCACACTTGGGGAATAGTAAACAGTCTATTTTATGTGGCCACTTTCCGCATCTCACTGAGTGACAGACACCTGGGGATTAGTAAGAACAGTTTTATATGTACACTCATTGAGAGCCTCACTGAATAATACACACCTGAGAATAGTCAGGAGTCTATTTCATATGGCCACTCATTCAGAGCCTCACTGAATAATACACACCTGAGGAATAGTCAGGAGTCTATTTCATGGGGCCACTCATTCAGAGCCTCACTGAATAATGCACACCTGGGAAGAATAAAGAGTCTACTTTATATAATCATTAATTTAGAGCCTCTGTAAATAATACACACCTGAGGAATAGTCAGGAATCTCTTTCATATGGCCACTCATTCAGAGCCTCAGTGAATAATGTACAACTGGGGAATAATCAGAGTCTATTGCTTACACCCATTCATTTAGTTCCTCAGTGAATAATGCACGTCTGTGTAGTACTGAGGGGTCTGCTTCATATGGACACTCATTTCGAGCCTGACTGAATAGTACACACCTGGCAAAATGTCAGGAGTGTATTTCACATGGCCACTCATTTAGAGACTCAGTGAATAATTCACAGCTCTTGAGTACTCAGGAGTCCTTTTCAAATGGTGAATCATTCAGAGCCTCCCTGAATGATACACACATTCAGAATAGTCCGGATTCTGTTTAATATGACTACTCTTTATGAGCCTCAGTGAATAGCGCATGTCTGTGACATATAAATGAGACTAATTCATATCGCCCTTCATTTTGAGATTCCCTGAACAATACACACCTGTGGAATAATCAGAAGTCTATTTCATATGCCACTCATTAGAGTCCCCAAGAAATAGTACACAACTAAGGAATAGTCAGCAGTCTAATTCATATGGCCACTCAGAGAATCATTGAATAATGCACACATGAGGAATACTCAGTGAATATGGGGAGTCTATTTCATATGGCCACTAAGAGCCTCAGTGAATAATGCAAACCACGGTAATAGTCTTGAGCCTCTTTCATATGACTACTGATTCAGTATTTCACCAAAAGATACACACCTGGGGAAGCATCAGGTTTCTATTCCATATGATCATTCATTCAGAGCCTTACTGAATAATGCACAATGGGGCAGTAGTCAGGAGTCTCTTTTATAGGGCCTCTCATTCAGAGCTTCAGTTAATAATGAACACCTGTGGAGTAGTCAATACCCTATTTAAGATATCCACAAATTAAATGCCTCCCTGAATGATACACACTTAGGTGATAGTCAGGATTCTATTTGATATGGACACTCATATGAAACCTCTTTGAATAATGCAAATGTGGAGATTACTCTGTAGTGTGTTTCACATGGTGATTCAATTAGAGAAGAAATGAATAAGGCGCACCTGTGGAGTAAAATGGAGTCGTTTTCATATGGATGCTCTTTCAATGTTTCAGCGAATAATACATATATCTGGAATACTCAGGAATCTCTTTCATATGGCCACCCGTTCAGCGCCTCAGTGAATAACAAACCCCTGGGAAATAGTCAAGAGTCTACTTCAAATGGCTACAAATTTAGAGCCTCTGTAAATAATACACACCTGGGGACGAGTCAGGAGTCTCCTTCTTATGCACAATTATTCAGCGTCTCATTCAATAATACACACCTGGGGAAGAATAAAGAGTCTACTTTATATAATCATTAATTTAGAGCCTCAGTGAATAATGCACACCTAAGTAATAGACACTGATCTATTTTTTTATGGCCACAAAATTAAAGCCTGTGTGCCTAATGCACAACTTTGGAAGAGTGAGGGTTCTATTCCATATGCCCACTTAATCAGACTCTCAGCCAATAATACACACCTGAGGAATAGTCAGAAATCAATTTGTAATGGTCACTAACTCAAAGCCTCATTAAATAATACACACCTGTGCAATAGCTTCAAGACTATTTTATATGGCCAAACTTTCAGAGCCCCAGTGAATAATGCATAGTGTCCAGGGAATACTGAGAACGCTATCTCATATGGCCCCTCATTCAGAAATTCACTGAATAATGAACAACCGTAGGGCAGTCCGAAGTCGATTTTATATAGCTACACATTCAATGCCTCACTGAATAATACACACCTAGGGAAATTCAGGATTCTATATCAAAAAGCCACTATATCAGAGCTTAACCTAAAATGCACTCCTGGGAGTATTCAGTCTCTTTCTCATGGACACTCATTGAGCCTCATTGAATAATACACATCTATGAAACAGCCAGGAGTGTACTTCATATGGCCACTCATTCAGAGCCTCAGTGAATAATACACACCTGAGGAATAGTCAGGAGTCTATTTTATATGGCCTCTCATTCAGAGCTTCAGTGAATAATGCACACCTGATAGTCTGGAGTCTATTTGAGATGATGGTTCATTCAGTGCCTCAGTGGAAAAGGCACACCTGAGTAATAGTCAGCAGCCTATTTTATGTAGCCACTCATCCATATACTTAGTAACTAATAAACACCTGAGGAATAGTCAGGAGTCTATTTCAGGTGGCCACTTATTCAGAAACTCACTGAATGATACACACCTGAAAAATAGTCAGAGTCTATGTCATATGGCCACTCAATCAGAGCATTACTGAAGATGCACACCTGGGAAATAGTCAGAATTCTATTTCATATGACATTGATTAAGAGCCTCATTGAATAATGCAAGTCTGGGCAATAATCAGGAGGCTAAATCATATGAATCCTCATTCAGAGCCTTGGAGAATAATGCGCACCTGTGGAGTAGCCAGGAGTGTACTTCATATGGCCCCTCACTCATAGCCTAAGTGAATATTGCAAAAATGTACAGTACTCAGCAGTCTATTTTATATAGCCCCTCATTCAGAGATTCACTGAAGAATAAAAATACGGGGCAATGTCAGCATCCTATTTTATATGACCACTCATGCAGAGCCTCACTGAGTAATACACACCTGGGAGGAGATAAGTCTACTTTTTATAGCCACTCATTTACAGCCTCAGCGAGTAATGAACACCTGGGGAATAGACACTAGTCTATTTTATATGGCCACAAATTCCTAGCCTGACTAAGGCACACCTTTGGAATAGTCTGGAGTCTATTCCATATGCTCACTTGTTCAGAGTCTCACTCAATAATACACACCTGGGGAATAGTCAGGAGTCTATTTCATATGGTCACTAAGTCAAAGCCTCATTAAAAAATACACACTTGAGGAGCACTTCCAAGATGGCGTCATAGAAACAGCTCGAGATTGCAGCTCTCAGTGAAGGCGCAGAGGGTGAGTCCTAGCTGCATTTTCAGACGGACTTTTGTAGCCCACAGAACTGGCAAATTTCCAGGTGTAGGAGAGACACAGGAGAGCAGCGCAAACCACTTGCATGCCCGTTTTGACCGGCGCTGTGCCACGGCACAGCGGCAGCCCGCACAGAGCTCACTGGTCTACGTGCCCTGTTAAACCGGCAATAAGAGTTTTGGGAGGGCAGATTGACATGTCCATTTGATTGAACAGGACTTGGATGGTGAGTCAGACCAGAAGATTCCTGGAAGAGGTTTGTGCCAGTGCAGTGGGCCACCACAGGGAGATCACAGATCCTGGTGCCCAATCAGCAGGCGACTGGGGCCTGTGAGAGAGTCAACCATTCAATTTGGAAAGAAAAGAGAGAGGAGGACTCTGAGGCAGGGAGCCAGGTGATCGGCTTGGTGGTCCCACCCTCATGGACAAGCAGGGCGGTGCACTCAGGGTTGAAAGATTTGTTGCGTGGTCAGCTGAATTCAAACAGTGCAGCTCGTGGAGGGGCATCCACAATGGACACAATCCTACTGAGGTACCGCCACTGCTGACACAGCCTGCCACTGCTGAGGCAACCAGCCATTACAGAGAGATGCCACCAACAGGGCAGAGCACACCACAGTAGAATGGAGCCCCTCGGCAGCAGGGTGGAACCGTGCTAGCAGGGCGGAGCCATGGAAGGCAAAGAGTAAATAGACTGCCTCCTAGCTGGGCAGGACAGTGCAACAGATACTCGTAAAGAAAGCCCCAACTCCCTGACACAGAGCATCTGAGGGAAAAATATGGGGGCTTTTATAAGTTCTGCAGCAGACGCATTCGTCCAGCAAACCTGAATGAACAATGGAGCTCACAGCTCAGCACTGGAGCTCCTATAAAGTACAGACCATCTCCTCAAGCAGCTCCCTGACCCCTGTATATCCAAAGAGCCACCTCAAAAAAGGACTAATCTGACTGACATTTGGCGGGCATCATTCTGGACAAAGATAGCAGAAGAAGAAACTGGTAGCATCCCTCACAGTTCCACAGCTGCTAAAGGTGTACCCCAGAAAAGCAGGGCCTGGAGTGGACCTCAGCACTCGGACAGTAGAGGTGCTAAACCGTTAGAAGGAAAACTAAATAACAGAAATACTTCATCATCAACAATCTGGGCGTCCACTCAGAGACCCAATCAAAAAGTCAGCAACTACTAAGAAGACAGGTGGATAAATTCACAAAGATGGAAAGAAACCAGCGCAAAAAGGAGGAAAACACCCGAAACCAAAACACCTCACCTCCTACAAAGTACCAAAACTCCTCACCAGCAAGGAAACAAAGCTGGATGGAGAAAGAGAGTGATGAAATGACGGAATCAAACTTCAGAAGGTGGATAATGAGAAACTTCAGTGAGCTAAAAGAACATGTTCTAAATCAATGAAGAGAAACTAAACACCTTGAAAAAAGATTTGAAAAAAATTTGAGGAAATGATAACAAGAATGGACAACTTAGAGAGGAATATGAATGAATTGAAGGAGCTGAAAAACACAACATGAGAACTTCGCGAAGCATGCACAAGTTTCAACAGCTGAATTGACCAGGGAGAAGAAAGAATATCAGAAGGTGAAGATCAACTCAATGAAATGAAAAGAGAAACCAAGATTAGAGAAAAAAGCACAAAGAGGAATGAACAAAATCTCCAAGAAATGTGGGACTATGGGAAGAGACCTAACCTACGTTTGATAGGCATACCAGAATGTGACGAAGAGAATGAATCCAAGCTGGAAAACACTCTTCAGGATATTATCCAGGAAAATTTCCACAACCTAGCAAGGCAGGCCAATACTCAACTCCAGGAAATACAGAGAACACCACAAAGATATTCTGCAAGAAGAGCAACCCCAAGGCACATAATCGTCAGATTCACCAGGGTTGAAATGAAAGAGAAAATACTAAGGGCAGCCAGAGAGAAAGGTCTGGTCACTCACAAAGGGAAGCCCATCAGACTCACAGCAGATCTCTCGCAGAAACTCTACAAGCCAGAAGAGAGTGGGGCCAATATTCAACATCCTTAAAGAAAAGAACTTTCAACCCAGAATTTCATATCCAGCCAAACTGAGCTTCATAAGTGAAGGAAGAATAAAATCTTTTGCCAACAAGCAAGAACTCAGAGATTTTGTCACCAGGCCTGCTTTAAAAGAGTCCTGAAAGAGGCACTACACATAGAAAGGAACAACCAGTACCAGCCATTCTAAAACATACCAAATGCTAAAGAGCATCAACAAAATGAAGAATCTGCATCAACTAAGGGACAAAACAGCCAGCTAGTATCAAAATGGCAGTATCAAACTCACACATAACAATATTAACCCTAAATGTAAATGGGCTAAATGCACCAATCAAAAGACACAGACTGGCAAATTGGATAAAAACCAAAACCCATGGTGTGCTGTATCCAGGAAACCCATCTCACATGCAAAGATTCACAAAGGCTCAAAATAAAGGATGGAGAAGATTTACCAAGCAAATGGAGAGCAAAAAAGCAGGAGTTGCAATACTCAACTCCAGGAAATACAGAGAACACCACAAAGATATTCTGCAAGAAGAGCAACCCCAAGGCACATAATCATCAGATTCACCAGGGTTGAAATGAAGGAGAAAATACTAAGGGCAGCCAGAGAGAAGGGTCGGTCACCCACAAAGGAAGCCCATCAGACTCACAGCAGATCAATCGGCAGAAACTCTACAAGCCAGAAGAGAGTGGGGGCCAATATTCAACATCCTTAAAGAAAAGAACTTTCAACCCAGAATTTCATATCCAGCCAAACTGAGCTTCATAAGTGAAGGAAGAATAAAATCTTTTGCCAACAAGCAAGAACTCAGAGATTTTGTCCCACCAGGCCTGCTTTACAAGAGCTCCTGAAAGAGGCACTATACATAGAAAGGAACAACCAGTACCAGCCATTCTAAAAACATACCAAATGCTAAAGAGCATCAACAAAATGAAGAATCTGCATCAACCAAGGGACAAAACAGCCAGATAGTATCAAAATGGCAGTATCAAACTCACACATAACAATATTAACCCTAAATGTAAATGGGCTAAATGCACCAATCAAAAGACACAGACTGGCAAATTGGATAAAAACCAAAACCCATCGGTGTGCTGTATCCAGGAAACCCATCTCACATGCAAAGATTCACAAAGGCTCAAAATAAAGGGATGGAGGAAGATTTACCAAGCAAATGGAGAGCAAAAAAGCAGGAGTTGCAATTCTCATCTCTGATAAAATAGACTTTAAAGCAACAAAGATCAAAAGAGACAAAGAAGGTCATTACATAATGGTAAAAGGATCGATACAACAAGAAGAGCTAACGATCCTAAATATATATGGACCCAATACAGGAGCACCCAGATATATAAGGCAAGTTCTTAACGACCTACAAAGAGACTTAGACTCCCACACAATAATAGTGGGAGACTTTAACACTCCACTGTCAATATCAGACAGATCAACCAGACAGAAAATTAACAAGGATATCCAGGGCTTGAACTCAGACCTGGAACAAGCAAACCTGATAGACATTTACAGAACTCTCCATCCCAAATCCACAGAATATACATTCTTCTCAGCACCACATCACACCTACTCCAAAATTGACCACATAATTGGAAGTAAAGCACTTCTCAGCAAATGCAAAACAACTGAAATCATAACAAACAGTCTCTCAGACCATAGTGCAATCAAGTTAGAACTCAGAATTCAGAAACCAACTCAGAACCACACAGCTTCATGGAAACTGAACAACTGGCTCTTGAATGTTGATTGGATAAACAATGAAATGAAGGCAGAAATAAAGAAGTTCTTTGAAACCAATGAAAATGAAGACACAACATACCAGAATTACTGGGACTCATTTAAAGCAGTCTGTAGAGGAAAATATATAGCAATAAGTGCCCACATGAGAAGAGTGGAGAGATCCAAAATTGACACCCTATCATCAAAATTGAAAGAGCTACAGCAGCAAGATCAAAAACTCAAAACCTAGCAAGACAAGAAATAACTAAGATCAGAGCAGAACTGAAGGAGATAGAGACACGAAAAACCCTTAAAAATCAATAAATCCAAGAGCTGGTTTTTCGAAAAGATCCACAAAATAGAGAGACCACTAGCCAGAGTGATAAAAAAGAAGATAGAGAACAACCAAATAGATGCAAGAAAAAACGATAAAGGGGAAATCACCACAGATTCCACAGAAATTCAAACCATCATCAGAGAATACTACAAACAACTCTATGCACATAAACTAGTAAACCAGGAAGAAATGGATAAATTCCTGGACACCTGTGTCCTCCCAAGCCTAAACCACGAAAAAACCGAAACTATGAATTGATCAATAACAATGTCTGAAGTCGAGGGAGCAATTAAGAGCCTACCACACAAAAAAGCCCTGGTCCAGATGGGTTAACAGCCAATTCTACCAGACACACAAAGAGGATCTGGTACCATTCCTTCTGAAACTATTCCAAATAATCCAAAAAGAGGGAACCCTTCCCAAATCATTTTATGAGACCAACATCATCCTGATACCAAAACCAGGCAGAGACTCAACAAGAAAAGAAAACTTCAGGCCAATATTCATGATGAACATAGATGCAAAATCTTCAATAAAATACTGGCAAACCGATTGCAACAGCACATTAAAAACTTATCCATCATGATCAAGTAGGATTCATCCCGGCATGCAAGG
>JAKFGQ010000570.1:0-19986 GCA_021498475.1 Saguinus midas | reverse complement strand
CAGTGACTGTTGTTGAGTAGGTGCTCTATAGTGAATGTTGTTGGGTACTTGCTCTATAGTGACTTTTGTTGGGTAGGTGCTCTATAGTTACTGTTGTTGGTAGGGTGCTCTATAGTGACTGTTTTTGGGTAGGGTGCGACTTTGCTGAAGTTGCTTATCAGTTGCAGGAGCTTTTGGGCTGAGGTGATGGGGTCTTCTAGATATACTATCATGTCGTCTGCAAATAGAGACAATTTGGCTTCCACCTTTCCTATTTGAATACCCTTTATTTCTTTTTCTTGCCTGATTGCTCTGGCTAGAACTTCCAGTACTATGTTGAATAGAAGTGGTGAGAGAGGCATCCTTGTCTAGTGCCGGATTTCAAAGGAATGCTTCCAGTTTTTGCCCATTAAGTATGATATTGGCTGTTGGTTTGTCATAAATAGCTTTTATTACTTTGAGATATGTTCCATCAATACCAAGTTTATTGAGGGTTTTAGCATAAAGGGCTGTTGAATTTTGTCAAATGCCTTCTGCATCAATTGAGATAATCATGTGATTTTTGTTTTTGCTTCTGTTTATGTGGTGAATTACATTTATAGACTTATGTTGAACCAGCCTTGCATCCCCGGATGAATTACTTGATCATGATGGATAAGTTTTTAATGTGCTGTTGCAATCGGTTTGCCAGTATTTTATTGAAGATTTTTGCATCTATGTTCATCATGGATATTGGCCTGAAGTTTTCTTTCTTGTTGAGTCTCTGCCAGGTTTTGGTATCAGGATGATGTTGGTCTCATAAAATGATTTGGGAAGGGTTCTCTTTTGGATTATTTGGAATAGTTTCAGAAGGAATGGTACCAGATCCTCTTTGTGTGTCTGGTAGAATTCAGCTGTGAACCCATCTGGACCTGGGCTTTTTTGTGTGGTAGGTTTAATTGCTGCCTCAACTTCAGACCTTGTTATTGGTCTATTCATAGTTTCGGCTTCCTCCTGGTTTAGGCTTGGGAGGACACAGGCGTCCAGGAATTTATCCATTTCTTCCTGATTTACTAGTTTATGCATAGAGTTGTTTGTAGTATTCTCTGATGATGGTTTGAATTTCTGTGGAATCTGTGGTGATTTCCTTTATCGTTTTTATTGCATCTATTTGGTTGTTCTCTCTTCTTTTATCAGTCTGGCTAGTGGTCATTTTTTTTTAATTTTATTGCATTATAGGTTTGTGCAGAACGAGCAAGATAGTTGCAGTACACATGGCAGTGTGTTTTGCTGCTTCCTCCTCCTCACCCACACTTGATATTCATCCCCAGGCTATCCCCCAGGCCCCCGCTGTCCCTCCCCCATTCCCCAACAGTCCCCAGCGTATAGTAGACCATCTCTGTGTCCATGTGTTCTTATTTTTCTCACCCACCTATGAGTGAGTATATGGTAATTCTTTTTTCTGTTCTTGTCAGTTTGCTGAGAATGATGTTCTCCAGATTCATCCATGTCCCTACAAAGGACACAAACTCATCATTTTTGATTGCTGCATAATATTCCATGGTGTATATGTGCCATTTTCCCAGTCCAGTCTATCATCGTTGGGCATTTGGGTTGGTTCCAGGTCTTTGCTATTGTAAACAGTGCTGCAATGAACATTCTGTGCATGTGTCCTTATAGTAGAACAATTTATAGTCTCTTGATAGATACCAGTAATGGGATTCAATAAATGGAATTTCTATTTCTAGGTCCCTGAGGAATCGCCACACTGTCTTCCACAATGGTTGAACTAATTTACACTTCCACAAACAGTGTAAGAGTTTCCTATTTCTCCACATCCTCCAGCATCTGCTGTCTCCAGATTTTTTAATGATCGCCATTCTAACTGGCATTGAGATGGTATCTCAAAGTGGTTTTGATTTGCATCTCTAATGACCAATGACGATGAGCACTTTTTCATATGTTTGTTGGCCTCATGTATGTCTTCTTTGTAAAGTTTCTGTTCATATCCTTTGCCCATTTTTGAATGGGCTTGTTTTTTTTTCCTGTAAATCTGTTTGAGTTCTTTGTAAATTCTGGATATCAACCCTTTGTCAGATGTGTAAACTGCAAAGATTTTTCCCATTCTGATGGTTGCCGATTCACTCTAGTGACTGTTTCTTTTGCCGCAGAAGCTGTGGAGTTTGATTAGGTCCCATTTGTCTATTTTGGCTTTTGTTGCCAATGCTTTTGGTGTTTTGTTCATGAAGTCCTTGCCTACTCCTATGTCCTGAATGGTTTTGCCTAGATTTTCTTCTAGGGTTTTTATGGTGTCAGGTCTTACGTTCAAGTCCTGGATATCCTTGTTAATTTTCTGTCTGGTTGATCTGTCTGCTATTGACAGTGGAGTGTTAAAGTCTCCCACTATTATTGTGTGGGAGTCTAAGTCTCTTTGTAAGTCATTAAGAACTTGCCTTATATATCTGGGTGCTCCTATTGGGTCCATATATATTTAGAATCGTTATCTCTTCTTGTTGTATCGATCCTTTTACCATTATGTAATGACCTTCTTTGTCCCTTTTGATCTTTGTTGCTTTAAAGTCTATTTTATCAGAGATGAGAATTGCAACTCCTGCTTTTTGCTCTCCATTTGCTTGGTAAATCTTCCTCCATCCCTTTATTTTGAGCCTTTGTGTATCTTTGCATGTGAGGTGGGTTTCCTGGATACAGCACACGATGGGTTTTGGTTTTTATCCAATTTGCCAGTCTGTGTCTTTTGATTGGTGCATTTAGCCCATTTACATTCAGGGTTAATATTGTTATGTGTGAATTTGATACTGCCATTTTGATGCTAGCTGGCTGTTTTGCCCGTTGGTTCATGTACATTCTTCATTTTGTTGATGGTCTTTAGCATTTGGTATGCTTTTAGGATGGCTGGAACTGGTTGTTTTTCTATGTGTAGTGCCTCTTTCAGGAGCTCTTGTAAAGCAGGCCTAGTGGTGACAAAATCTCTGAGTACTTGCTTGTTCGTGAAGGATTTTATTTTTCCTTCACTTATGAAGCTCAGTTTGGCTGGATATGAAATTCTGGGTTGAAAGCTCTTTTCTTTAAGGATGTTGAATATTGGCCCCACCTCTTCTGGCTTGTAGAGTCTCTGCCGAGAGATCTGCTGTGAGTCTGATGGGCTTCCCTTTGTGGGTGACCTGACCTTTCTCTCTGGCTGCCCTTAGTATTTTCTCCTTCGTTTCAACCCTAGTGAATCTGACGATTATGTGCCTTGGGGTTGCTCTTCTTGCAGAGTATCTTGTGGTGTTCTCTGTATTTCCTGGAGTTGAGTATTGACCTGTCTTGCTAGGTTGGGGAAATTTTCCTGGATAATATCCTGAAGAGTGTTTTCCAGCTTGGATTCATTCTTCATCACATTCTGGTACACCTATCAAACGTAGGTTGGGTCTCTTCACATAGTCCCACATTTCTTGGAGATTTTGTTCATTCCTTTTTGTGCTTTTTCTTTAATCTTGGTTTCTCGTTTATTTCATTGAGTTGATCTTCAACTTCTGATATTCTTTCTTCTGCTTGGTCAATTCGGCTGTTGAAACTTGTGCATGCTTCAAGTTCTCGTGTTGTGTTTTTCAGCTCCTTCAATTCATTCATATTCCTCTCTAAGTTGTCCATTCTTGTTATCAATTCCTCGAATCTTTTTTCAAATCTTTTTTCTAGGTTCTTAGTTTCTTTGCACTGGTTTAGAACATGTTCCTTTAGCTCACTGAAGTTTCTCATTATCCACTTTCTGAAGTCTGATTCCGTCATTTTGTCACATTCATTCTCCGTCCAGCTTTGTTCCCTTGCTGGTGAGGAGTTTTGGTCCTTTTGGAGGTGAGGTGTTTTGGTTTCGGTGTTTTCCTCTTTTGCGCTGGTTTCTTCCCATCTTTATGGATTTATCCGCCTGTCGCCTTAGTATTGGCTGATTTTTCAATTGGGTCTCTGTGTGGACACTGAGATTGTTGATGATGAAGTATTTCTGTTACTTAGTTTTCCTCTAATGATCTATCCTCTCTGCTGTATGAGTGCTGAGGTCCACCCAGGCCCTGCTTGTCTGGGGTATACCTGCAGCAGCTGCAGAACAATGAGGATGATACCAGTTTCTTCTTCTGCTGCCCTTGTTCCAGAATGATGCCAGCCAAATGTCAGTCTGATTAGTCCTTTCTGGGTGACTCCTTGGATATACAGGGGTCAGGGAGCTGCTTGAGGAGACAGTCTGTTTTATAGGAGCTCCAGTGCTGAGCTGTGAGCTCCGTTGTTCATTCAGGGTTGTTGGGAGGTTGTTTATGTCTGCTGCAATGAACTCATAAAACACCACCTTTTTTTTTTCACCCTTAGATGCTCTGTCTCAGGGAGTTGGGGCTTTTATGAGTATCTGTTGCACTGTCCTGCCCCACTAGATGGCAGTCTATTCACTACCGGCTTTTGCTGCTGGGCTCCCTTCTGCTGTGGAGCACGGAGTCTCTCTGTTATGGCAGGTTGCCTCAGCAACGGCAGGCAGTCCTGGCGGTACTTAAGTGGGGTGCACTTCGTCATCAATGGTGGACGCCCTCCCTGACCGGGCTGCACCGTCCCAGATGCCGGCAACAAAACTCTCAGCCCCAAGCCTCCAGTCACGCCCTGCTTGTCCCGTGAGCGTGGGACCCGCCGAGCCCGATCACCCAGCTCCCTGCCTCAGAGTCCGTCCTCTCTCTCTCTCTCTCTCTCCCAAGCTGAAAGGTCGACTCTCTCACTGGCGCCCCAGGAGCCTGCCGATAGGGCACTGGGATCCGCGATCTCCCGTGCCGCTGCCCACTACCCCGGCTCAGATCACGCTTCCCAGGAAACTCCTGGTCTGGCTCATTGTCCAAGTCCTGTTCAATCAGATGGACATGCCAATCTGCCCTTCCAAATCTCAGATTGCCGGTTTAACAGGGCACCCAGACCAGTGAGTTCCCGGGTCCCACTGGCGCTGCGCCGAGGCCAAAGAGGCGGGCGGAGCCATCTGCTAGCGTGTGTCTCCCACACCTGGGACTTCAACGCCTGTGGGCATAAAAGGAACATCCGAGGATGCTTAGACTCACCCTCTGCGCTTCACTGAGAGCTGCAATCCTGAGTCACCTCTGACGCCATCTTGCATATCCCTAATGTTTTCATTGAGTGGCCATGTGACATGGACTTGACTATTCACAATGTGTATTCTTCAGAGTTCTGAGCAGTGACCACATAAAATAGACTCCTGACTATCCTCTTGACTATTTCTCAGCTGTGTAATTTCCACTGGGTCGCTGGTTGAAAGGTCATATCACATATTCTCCAAAGTATTCTGGTGCATTATTCAGTGAGTCTCTGAATCAGTATATATATAATAGAACTTGAGTATTTTCCAGATACATATGATTCTTCACTGAGGTCTGAATAAGTGGCCATGTGAATACACTTGACTTTTCCATAGTCTGTATTATTTTGAGGCTCTGAATGAGTGGCCATAAATAGAGACTCCTGAATACTCCTCAGGCATTTTTTATCTGTAAATGAGTGGCTATAAAATAGAATCCTGACTTTCCCAAGGTGTATTATTCAGTTAGGCTCTGAAGAATTGCTCTATGAAATAGAATTCTGACTAATAAAGGTGTTCTTATTCAATGAAGTTCAAATGATGCCATGTATAGTCCTGAGTATTTTGTATGTATTATTCACTGAGGCTCTGAAACTTCATATGAAATTGTTCCTGAGTCCACAGGTTTGTATTATTGACTTTGACTCAATATTTGAAGGAAATAGACCAGTGACTCTTCAAAGTTCTGTATTACTCAGGCTTTGATTTTGTGCCATATAAAAAAGACTAGTGTCTATTCCACATGTGTGCATTATTCCCTGAGGCTGAAAATGAGAGTATATAAAGTAGATCTAACACTTCCCAGGTGTGTATTTTTCAGTGAGGCTCTTGTGTGACCATATGAAACAATGCTTTCTATATTAATTTGTATTATTCAGTGAATCTCTGAATGAGTGTATGAAGACTGCTGAGCACTACATTTTTGCATTATTCACTGAGGTTATGAGTCAGGGCCATATGAAATGGAATCCTGACTAATCCACACGCATATTATCCACTGAGGCTATGAATGAG
The DNA here is from genome assembly GCA_021498475.1 of Saguinus midas. NCBI lineage: Eukaryota > Metazoa > Chordata > Mammalia > Primates > Cebidae > Saguinus > Saguinus midas. The sequence goes on along the minus strand of JAKFGQ010000570.1, from coordinate 13,895 downwards.
TGTCCAAATGAAATAGACCCTATTACCCACGGTGTGCATTATTCGAGGCTCTGAATGAATGTCCATCGAAAATAGACTCCAAATTATTCTCCAGGTGTGTATTATTCAGTGAGGCTAAGATGTGGCCATATTAATTAGATTCCTTTCTATATCAGTCTCTTATTCACTGAGGCTCTGAATATGTGTCTACATAAATAGACTCCTGACACACATTATCAGTGACACTCAAATGAGAGTCTTGAAAATTCTATTTCACAGGTGTGCATTATTTAGTGAGACTCTGAATGAGGATAAAGTAAATCCTGACTATTTCCAGGTGTACATTTAGTGAGGCTCTCAATGTGTGGCCATAGAAAGAGACTTGACTATTCCTCAGGTGTGCATTATTCAGTGATTCTCTGAATGAATGGCCATAAAAATAGACTAGACTATATCAAAAGTGTGTAATATTCAGTGAGGCTGTGAAAGAGGCCATGAAAGACTTTAATTACTCCACATGTGTTATTCACTGTTGTCTGAATGTGTAGTGCCTCTTTCAGGAGCTCTTGTAAAGCAGGCCTAGTGGTGACAAAATCTCTGAGTACTTGCTTGTTCGTGAAGGATTTTATTTTTCCTTCACTTATGAAGCTCAGTTTGGCTGGATATGAAATTCTGGGTTGAAAGCTCTTTCTTTAAGGATGTTGAATATTGGCCCCACTCTCTTCTGGCTTGTAGAGTCTCTGCCGAGAGATCTGCTGTGAGTCTGATGGGCTTTGTGGGTGACCTGACCTTTCTCTGGCTGCCCTTAGTATTTTCTCCTTCGTTTCAACCCTAGTGAATCTGACGATTATGTGCCTTGGGGTTGCTCTTCTTGCAGAGTATCTTTGTGGTGTTCTCTGTATTTCCTGGAGTTGAGTATTGACCTGTCTTGCTAGGTTGGGGAAATTTTCCTGGATAATATCCTGAAGAGTGTTTTCCAGCTTGGATTCATTCTCTTCATCACATTCTGGTACACCTATCAAACGTAGGTTGGGTCTCTTCACATAGTCCCACATTTCTTGGAGATTTTGTTCATTCCTTTTGTGCTTTTTCTTTAATCTTGGTTTCTCGTTTTATTTCATTGAGTTGATCTTCAACTTGATATTCTTTCTTCTGCTTGGTCAATTCGGCTGTTGAAACTTGTGCATGCTTCATGAAGTTCTCGTGTTGTGTTTTTCAGCTCCTTCAATTCATTCATATTCTCTCTAAGTTGTCCATTCTTGTTATCAATTCCTCGAATCTTTTTCAAATCTTTTTCTAGGTTCTTAGTTTCTTTGCACTGGTTTAGAACATGTTCCTTTAGCTCACTGAAGTTTCTCATTATCCACTTTCTGAAGTCTGATTCCGTCATTTCATCACATTCATTCTCCGTCCAGCTTTGTTCCCTTGCTGGTGAGGAGTTTTGGTCCTTTTTGGAGGTGAGGTGTTTTGGTTTGGTGTTTTCCTTTTTGCGCTGGTTTCTTCCCATCTTTATGGATTTATCCGCCTGTCGCCTTAGTATTGGCTGATTTTTCAATTGGGTCTCTGTGGGCACTGAGATTGTTGATGATGAAGTATTTCTGTTACTTAGTTTTCCTCTAATGATCTTTCCTCTCTGCTGTATGAGTACTGAGGTCCACCCAGTCCCTGCTTGTCTGGGGTATACCTGTAGCAGCTGCAGCACAATGAGGATGATACCAGTTTCTTCTTCTGCCCTTGTTCCAGAATGATGCCAGCCAAATGTCAGTCTGATTAGTCCTTTCTGGGTGACTCCTTGATATACAGAGGTCAGGAGCTGCTTGAGGAGACAGTCTGTACTTTATAGGAGCTCCAGTGCTGAGCTGTGAGCTCCGTTGTTCATTCAGGGTTGTTGGGAGGTTGTTTATGTCTGCTGCAATAGAACTCATAAAACACCACTTTTTTTTTTTTCACCCTTAGATGCTCTGTCTCAGGAGTTGGGGCTTTCTTTATGAGTATCTGTTGCACTGTCCTGCCCCACTAGATGGCAGTCTATTCACTATTTGCCTGGGCGCTCTGACCTGCTGGCGCAGGTCCGAGCTTTGCTGCTGGGCTCCCTTCTGCTGTGGAGCACAGAGTCTCTCTGTTATGGCAGGTTGCCTCAGCAACGGCAGGCAGTCCTGGGCGGTACTTAAGTGGGGGTGCACTTCGTCATCAATGGTGGACGCCCCTCCCTGACCGGGCTGCACCGTCCCAGATGCCGGCAACAAAACTCTCAGCCCCAAGCACCTCCAGTTGCCGCCCTGCTTGTCCCGTGAGCGTGGGACCCGCCGAGCCCGATCACCCAGCTCCCTGCCTCAGAGTCCGTCCTCTCTCTCTCTCTCTCCTCTCAAGCTGAAAGGTCGACTCTCTCACTGGCGCCCCAGGAGCCTGCCGATAGGGCACTGGGATCCGTGCGATCTCCCGTGCCGCTGCCCACTACCCCAGCTCAGATCACGCTTCCCAGGAAACTCCTGGTCTGGCTCACTGTCCAAGTCCTGTTCAATCAGATGGACATGCCAATCTGCCCTTCCAAATCTCAGATTGCCGGTTTAACAGGGCACCCAGACCAGTGAGTTCCGTCCCGCTGGCGCCAGGCGCAGGGCCAAGAGGCGCGGAGCGGGAGCCTTGCTAGCGCTGTGTCTCTCTCCACACCTGACTTCAACGCCTGTGGGCATAAAAGGAACATCCGAGGATGCGGCTAGACTCACCCTCTGCCTTCACCGAGAGCTGCAATCCTGAGTCACCTCTCTGACGCCATCTTCTATCCCAATGTTTATTGAGCGTGACATCTGACTATTCACAAGGTGTGTATTCTTCAGTGAGATTCTGAGCAGTGACCACATAAATAGACCTGACTTTATCCTTTGACTATTTCTCAGCTGTAATTTCCACTCGCTGGTTGAAAGTCAGCTATTCTCCAAAGTATTCCCCTATTATTCAGAGTCTCTGAATAGTGTATATATAATAGAATCCTGAGTATTTTAGATATATGACTTCACTGAGGATCTGAATAAGGCCATGTGTAATACAATTCCTGACTTTTCCATAGTGTCTTATTTTCAGTATTCTGAATGAGTGGCCTAAAATAGAGACTGAATACCCTCAGAGTTTTACATTGTAAATGAGTGATTCAAAAAGAATCCTGACTTCCCAAGGTGTGTTATTCAGTTAGGCTCTGAGTTGCTTATGAAATAGAATTCTGACTATAATAAAGGTCTATTCATGAAGTTCTGAAATGATGTCAAGATATATGTCCTGAGTATTTTCCAGGTATATTCACTGAGGCTCTGAACTTTCATATGAATTGTTCCTCTAGTCCACAGATTTGTATTATTGACTTTGACTCTGAATGAGGAAATAGACCAGTGACTCCAAAGTTCTGTATACACTGGCTTTGATTTTGTGGCCATATAAAATAGTGTCTATTCCATGCATATTATTCCCTGAGGCTGAAATGAGAGGATATATAAATTAGACTCCTAACTTCCAGGTGTGTATTCAGTGAGGCTCTTGTGACCATGAAAAATGCTTTCTTATATTGTGTTATTTAGTGAATCTGAATAAGTGTCTATGTGAAATAGACTGCTGAGCACTGTACATTTTTGCATTATTCACTGAGGTTATGAGTCAGTCCATATGAAATGGAATCCTGAGTATCCACACGCATATTATCCACTGAGGCTATGAATGTGTCAAATGAATCCTATTACTCCATGTGCATTATTCATCGAGGCTCTGAATGAATGTCCATGAAAATAGACTCCAAATTATTCTCCAGGGGTGTATTATTCAGTGAGGCTAAGATGGCCATATAATTAGATTCCTTTCTATCAGGGGTCTCATTCACTGTGTCTCAATATGTGTCTACATTAAATAGACTCCTGATTGCACACATTCAGTGACACTAAATGAGAGGCCACTTGAAAATTCTCCTATTTCACAGGTGTACATTATTTAGTGACTCTGAATGAGGGATAAGAAAAATCCTGATATTTCCAGGTGTGTACATTTAGTGAGGCTCTCAATGTGTGGCCATAGAAAGAGACTTCTGACTTTTCCAGGTGTGCATTATTCAGTGATTCTCTGAATGGCCAAAATAATAGTCTAGATTATATCAAAAGTGTGTAATATTCAGTGAGGCTGTGAAGAGGCCATGAAAGACTTAATTACTCCACATGTGTATTCACTGTGTGTCTGAATGAGTAGCCATATGAAATAAACCTCATTATTCCCCATGCATTATTCAAAGGTGTGTGAGTGTTCATACCATAGACTGACAACACAGGTGTATTAACAGAGATACCCAGAATTAAAGTTCATGAAAGACTGACTATCACCCAGGTGTGTATCATTCAGGAAAACAATTTGGCTATCTAAAATGACCTGATTACTCATAGAAGTTCATTATTCACTGAAACTTGGAGAGTCAAATAGACTCCTGACTATTGCTCCATTGAATTATTATTCAGTTCTAAATGAGTAGTATAAAATAGAATCTGAGGATTCCACAGGTGTGTATCATTCAGGAGGCACAGAATGAGTCCATAAAATGCTCACTATTACCTGTGCATTACATAGTGAGGCTCTAAATGGCTACATAAAGTAGACTTTAACTTCCCCAGCTGTGTATTATTGAATGAGACTCTGACTATGGGCATAAAAGAGACTCTGTGTATTGCCCAGTGAATTTCTTACAGAGATCTGAATGTGTAATTTTACAGACCCTGACTATTTCTGAGGAGAGTATTATTCACAGAGGCCCTGAACGAGTGGCCATGTGAAGACATTCTGACTTATCAGATATGCATATTGTTCACTAAATCCTGAATGAGTGGCCTTATAAAATAGACTCATTTTTCCACATGTGTTTTATTTTTGTCTCCAAACGAATCAACATATGAATAATAGTGATTATTCTGTGCAGTATTGAGAGGTTCTGAGTGTCCATATCAAATAGACTCTGACACACACATGTGTATCATTCAGAGCTGCTTAATTTGTCTATTAAATAGGTCCTGACTACTCCACAGCTGTATATTATGCAAGTTCTGAATGAGAGGCCATATTAAATTGACTCTTACTATTTCCCATTGCATATTTGTAATGATGTGATTGAGTGGCCATGTGACAGGGACTCTGACTATTCGTGGTGTATATTCTTCAGTGAGTTCTGAGTGAGTGACCACATAAAAGACTCTGACTTATCCTCTTGACTATTTCTCAGCTGTGCATTTCCACTGAGACGCTTGAAATCATATCTGTCTCCAAACTATTCAACTGTGCATTATTAGTGAGTCTCTGAATCAGTGGCTATATATAATAGAATCCTGAGTATTTTCCAGATATATGATCTTCACTGAGATCTGAATAAGGCCATGAAATACACTCCTGAGATTTCCATAGGTCTATTATTCTCTGAGGCTCTGAATGAGTGCCATAAAATAGAGACTCCTGAATACCTCAGGCGTGTTACATTTCTAAATGAGTGGCTATAAAAGATTCTCTCCATGTTTTTCAGTTAGGCTCTGAATATGTTGTCTAAATAGAATTCTGACTATACTGGTGTTCCTTATTCAATGAAGCTCTGAAATGATACAGGATATAGTCCTGAGATTTTCCAGGTATATATTATTCACTGAGGCTCTGAAGCTTTGGCCATATGAAATTGTCTCACTAGTCCACAGATGTATATTGACTCTGACTCTGAATATTTGGACATATGGAATAGACCAGTGACTTCATAGTTCTCTATGACTCACGGCTTTGATTTTGTGGCCATATAAAAAGAATAGTGTCTATTCCACATGTGTGCATTATTCCTGAGGCTGAAATGAGAGGATATATAAATTAGACTCAAAACTTTCCAGTGTGTATAGTGAGGCTCTTGTGTGACCATATGAAACACATTTCTATATTAAATGTTTGTATTATGCAGTGAATCTGAATGTGTCTATGAAAATAGACTGCTGAGTACTTTACATTTTGCATTATTCACTGAGGTTATGAGTCAGTGGCCATAAATGGAATCCTGACTAATCCACATGCATATTATCCACTGAGGCTATGAATGAGTGTCCAAATGAAATAGACTCCTATTACCCACAGTGCATTATTCATCGAGGCTCTGAATGAATGTCCATCGAAAATAGACTCCAAATTATTCTCCAGGTGTATTATTCAGTGAGGCTCAGAAGATGTGGCCTTAATTAGATTCTATATCAGGGTCTCTTATTCACTGTGCTCTATGTGTCTACATAAATAGACTCCTGATTGCACACATTATTCAGTGACACTCAAATGAGAGGCCACTGAAAATTCTCCCATTTCCACAGGTGTGCATTATTTAGTGACTCTGAATGAGGAAGAAAATCCTGACTATTTCCAGGTGTGTACATTTAGTGAGGCTCTCAATGAGTGGCCATAGAAAGAGACTTCTGACTATTCCTCAGGTGTGCATTATTCAGTGATTCTCTGAATGAGTGGCCATAAAATAGACTCCAGATTATATCAAAAGTGTGTAATATTCAGTGAGGCTGTGAAAGAGGGCCATATGAAACAGATTTCTAATTACTCCACATGTGCATTCACTGTTGTCTGAATGAGTAGCCATATGAATAGACTCATTATTCTCATGTGTGCATTATTCAAACAGTTTTGTATGTGTGTCCATACCAAATAGACTTGACACCCATGTGTATTACACAGAGATACCAGAATTAGAGTTTGTATGAAATAACTTGACTATCACCCAGGTGTGTATCATTCAGGAACACTCAAGGCTATCTAAACAGTGTCCTGATTATTCCATAGAAGTTCATTCACTGAAACTTAAATGAGAGACCATATAAAATAGACCCCTGACTATTGCTCATTGTGAATTATTCAATAAGTTCTAAATGAGTGGTAGTAAAATAGAATTGAGGATTTCAGGTGTGTATATTTAGTAGGCACAGAATAAATATATAAAATCCACTATTACTCTGCATAAATGAGGCTCTAAATGATTACATGAAGTAGACTTTTAACTTTTCCCCATCTGTGAATTATTGAATGAGAGACTTGACATTATAGTAGACCTGACTATTTCTGAGGAGTATTATTCAGAGGCCCTGAATGAGTGGCCATGAAAGATTCCTGACTTATCAGATATACATATTATTCACTAAAACTGAAAGAGTGCCCATGAAATAGACCATTTTCTCCACAGGTGTTTATTTTTTGATTCTCCAAAGAATCAACATGAATAGACTAGTGATTATCTCATGTGCAGTATTCAGAGCCTGTATGAGTGTCCATATCAAATAGACTCCTATCACACATGTGTATCATTCACAGAGCTGCTTAATTGTGGCTATGTTAAATATAGTCTGACTACTCCACAGCTGTTATTATACACTGAAGTTCTGAATGAGAGGCCATATAAATAGACTTTACTATTGCCCATTGTGCATTATTCGGTAATATTGTGATTGAGTGGCCATGACATGGACTCTGACAATTCCAAGGTGTGTATTCTTCAGTGAGTTCTGAGTGAGTGACCACATAAAAAGACTCCTGACTATCTCTTGACTATTTCAGCTGCATTTCCACTGAGTCGCTGGTTGAAAGGTCATATCAAATATTCTCCAAACTATTCCAACTGTGCATTATTCAGTGAGTCTGAATCAGTGGCTATATAATAGAATCCTGAGTATTTTCCAGATATATATGATTTCACTGAGGTCTGAATATGGCCATGAAATACACCCTGACTTTTCCATAGGTCTGTATTATTCTCTGAGGCTCTGAATGAGTGGCCATAAAATAGAGACTCTGAAATCCCAGGCATTTTATATTCGGCCTAAATGAGTGGCTATAAATAGAACTGACTTTCCCAAGGTGTATGTTATTCAGTTAGGCTCTGAAGATGTTGCTCTATGAAATAGAATTCTGACAACAATAAAGATGTTCTTATCATGAAGCTCTGAAATGATGCCAGGTACATCCTGAGTATTCCAGGTATGTATTATTCACTGAGGCTCTGAAATTGCCATATGAAATTGTTCTGCCACAGATGTGTATTGACTTGACTCTGAATATTTGGGCATATGAATAGACCAGTGACTTTCAAAGTTACACTATGCCTTTGATTTTGTGGCATATAAAAGAATTTTGTCTATTCACACGTGCATTATTCCTGAGGCTGAAATGAGAGATATATAAGACTCTAAAATTTCCAGGTGTGTTTCAGTGAGCTCTTTTGTTTGACCATATGAAACACAATGCTCTATATTAAATGTTTTATTATTCAGTGAATCTCTGAATAAGTGACTGTGAAATAGACTGCTGAGCACTCACATTTTGCATTATTCACTGAGGTTGAGTAAGTGGCCATAAATGGAATGACTTGTCCAAATGTGCATATTATCAATGTGGCTATGAATGAGTGTCCAAATAAATAAACTGGCTACTCCAAAGTGTGCACATTCACCAAGGCTCTAATGAATTTCTATCAAAAATAGACTCAAATTATTTTCCAGGTGTGTATATTCACTGAGGCTAAGAAATGTGCCATATTAATGAGATTCCTTTCTATAGCAAATTTCTGTCTTATTCACTGAGGCTCAAATATGTGTACATGAATAGACTCCTGACTACATCAAATTATCAGTTTACACTCAAATGAGCGCCATAAAAGTCTCTGACTTTCCACAGGTGTGCATATTTAGTGACAAATGAGATAACATAAATCCTGACTATTTCTCCAGGTGTACATTTAGTGAGGCTCAATGAGTTGTCAGAAAAGAGACTTCTGACTATTCTGCAGGTATATATTTAGTGATAGTGGCCATAAAAAAATAGACAGACTATTACAAGGTGCAATATCAGTGAGGCTGAAAGAGGCATATGAAAAACACTAATTATCCATGTGCGTTATTCACTGTTTGTCTGAATGAGTAGCTATGATATAGACTCCCATGATTCTCTGCATTATTCAAAGGTTCTGTATGAGTGTCCATACAAATATACTCCTGACACTCACATATGTTTATTACACAGATACCCAAATTAGATTTCATATGAATAGACTCCTGACTATCACCCAGGTGTGTATCATCTGGAAGGCACTTAATTCATATTAAAAGCACCTGATTACTCAGAATTTCATTATTCACTGAAACTTAAATGAGACCATAAAATAGACTCCTGACATTGCTACAGGAATATTAATAAGATTCTAAATGAGTATAAAAAAGAGAATGAGGATTCCACAGGTGTGTATCATTCAGAGGCACAGAATGAGTGGCCACATAAAAAATGCTCACTATTACCTGGTGTGCATTATATAGTGAGGCAAATGTGGGCTACATAAAGTAGACTCTTAACCTTCCCCAGATGTGTATTATGAATGAGACTCTGACCATGGGCATAAAAAGAGACTTGGTATTGCCCAGGTGTTATTTACAGAGACTGAATGAGTAAGAACCCTTGACTATTTCTGAGGCATTATCAGAGGTTATGAGGCCATGAAGAGATTCCTGACTTATCAATATATTATTCACAGAAACACTGAATGCAGATTTTAGGAAATAGACCCATTTTACTCCAGGTGTGCATTTTTGACTCTCCAACGAATCACATATGAAATACACTAGTGTTTATTCCCACATGTGCAGTATTCAAAGATGCTGTATGATTTCAATATCACTAGATTCCCACATGCAGTACAAAGAGGCAAAATCATGAAGTCTTTGACTCACACATGTGTGTATCATTTACTTGCTTAATTTGGGGCTACCTGAAATAGGGTCCTGAGTATTCCAGGTTGTTTATTATGCAATGAAGAATGAGATGCTATAATGAATCTTACTATTGCCCCATTGTGCATTATTGAATGCTCTGATTGAGGCCATAGGACTGACTATTCAAGGTGTGTATTTTCAGAGTTTCTGTGAGGACCATAAAATAGACTCCTGACAGTATGTGACTATCGCTGTGCATTTTTCACTGAGCTGTGTGAACAGTCATATCAAAAGTTTCAGCCTATTCCCCATGTGCATTATTCAGTGTGTCTCTGAATCAGTGGCTGTATAGAGAACATATTTTCCATATATATGATTATTCAATGAGTTCAAATAAGTTGCCTTGTGAATACCCCTGAATTTCAGGTTTGTGTATGAGGCTCAATGCATAAAATAGAGACAGAATACTCCTCACAGGTATTTTACATTGGCTCAAATTAGTGGACATATATAGAATCCTGACTTTTTCAGGTGTGAACATGAGTTTCTTGAATATGTGGCTATGATAGAGTTATCACTAAAATAAAGGTCTATTGATGAGCTTGAAGAGGTGCCATAGAAAAATAGCGTCCTGAGTATTCAGATGCATTATTTTCAGAGGCTCTGAATTTGGATAAATTCCTTCCTGTGTTTAAGCCAAAAAGAGGAAAAAACCATGAATAGACCAACATAATCTGTTGAGGCAGCAATTAAGAGCCTACCACACAAAAGTAGGTCAGATTTCACAGTGAATCTACCAGACACACAAAGAATCTTCATTCCTTCTGAAACCGATTGCAACAGCACATTAAAACTTATCCATCATGATCAAGTAGGATTCATCCTGGGATGCAAGGCTGGTTCAACATACGCAAGTCTATAAATGTAATTCACCATATAAACAGAAGCAAAACAAAAATCACATGATTATCTCAATTGATGCAGAGAAGGCATTTGACAAAATTCAACAGCCCTTTATGCTAAAACCCTCAATAAACTTGGTATTGATGGAACATATCTCAAAGTAATAAAAGCTATTTATGACAAACCAACAGCCAATATCATACTTAATGGGCAAAACTGGAAGCATTCCTTTGAAATCTGGCACTAGACAAGGATGCCCTCTCACCACTTCTATTCAACATAGTACTGGAAGTTCTAGCCAGAGCAATCAGGCAAGAAAAGAAATAAAGTATTCAAATAGGAAAGGTGGAAGCCAAATTGTCTCTATTTGCAGACGACATGATAGTATACCTAGAAGACCCCATCACCAGCCCAAAAGCTCCTGCAACTGATAAGCAACTTCAGCAAAGTCTCAGGATATAAAATCAATGTTCAAAAATCACAAGCATTCCTATACACCAATAACAGACTTAAAGAGAACCAAATCAAGAAAACTGCCATTCACAATTGCTACAAAGAAAATAAAATACCTAGGAATACAACTCACTAGGAATGTAAGGACCTCTTAAGGAAAACTACAAACAACTGCTCAACGAAATAAGAGAGGACACAAACAGATGGAGAAACATTCCATGTTCGTGGTTAGAAGAATCAATATCGTGAAAATGGCTATACTGCCCAAAGTAATTTACACAATCAATGCTATCCCCATCAAACTACCATTGAATTTCTTCACAGAACTGGAAAACCACCATGAATTTCATGGAACCAAAAGAGCCCGCATAGCCAAGTCAATTCTAAGCAAAAGAACACAGCGGAGGCATCACACTACCAGACTTCAAACTATACTACAAGGCTACAGTAATCAAAACAGCATGGTACTGGTACCAAAACAGAGATATAGACCAATGGAACAGAACAGAGGCATCGGAGGCAACACAACACATCTACAACTATTATCTTTGATAAACCAGACAAAATAGGCAATGGGGAAAGGATTCTATTTAATAAATGGTGTTGGGAAACTAGCCATGTGCAGAAAGCAGAAACTGGACCCTTCCTGACACCTTACACTAAAATTAACTCCAGATGGATTAAAGACTTAAACGTAAGACCTGACACCAAAAAACCCTAGAAGAAAATCTAGGCAAAACCATTCAGGACATAGGAGTAGGCAAGGACTTCATGAACAAAACACCAAAAGCATTGGCAACAAAGCCAAAATAGACAAATGGGACCTAATCAAACTCCACAGCTTCTGCACGGCAAAAGAAACAGTCACTAGAGTGAATCGCAACCATCAGAATGGGAAAAATCTTTGCAGTTTACATCTGACAAAGGTTGATATCCAGAATTTACAAAGAACTCAAACAGATTTACAGGAAAAATAAAAGCCCATTCAAAATGGGCAAAGGATATGAACAGAAACTTTACAAAAGAAGACATACATGAGGCAACAAACATATGAAAAAGTGCTCATCGTCATTGGTCATTAGAGAGATGCAAATCAAACCACATTGAGATACCATCTCACGCCAGTTAGAATGGCGATCATTAAAAATCTGAGACAGCAGATGCTGGAGAGGATGTGGAGAAATAGAACACTCTACACTGTTGGTGGGAGTGTAAATTAGTTCAACCATTGTGGATTTGTGATTCCTCAGGGACCATAGAATCCATTTGACCCAGCAATCCCATTACTGGGTATCTATCCAAAGGACTATAAATCGTTCTACTATAAGGACACACTGAATGTTCATTGCAGCACTGTTTACAATAGCAAAGACTGGAACCAACCCAATGCCCAACAATGATAGACTGACTGGGAAAATGTGACATATACACTGGAATATTATGCAGCAATCAAAATGATGAGTTTGTGTCCTTTGTAACATATGAATCTGAGAACATCATTCTCAGCAAACTGACACAAGAACAGAAAAAGAAATACTGCATATACTCACCATAGGTGTGAGAAAATATGAGAACACATGGACACATAGAGGCGGTCTACTATACACTGACTGTTAATAGGGACACTGGCTATAGCCTGATGAATGCCAAGTGTTAAGGAAAGCAGCAGACACTCGCCATGTGTGTACCTATGCATATCTTCCGCTCTGAATGTAAAACCTATAATGCAATAAAAATTAAAAAAAAAAGAAGAAGATGTTTGTTAATTAGATTTACTATATCAGGGTCTCTATTCACTGAGTTTCTGAATATGTGTCTACATTAAATAGATTCCTGACTGCACCACTTATTCAGTGACACCGAATGAGAGGCCATAAAATTCTATTTCCACAGGTGCATTATTTAGTGAGACTCTGAATGAGGGATAAAATTAAATCCTGACTATTTCCCCAGTGTGTACATTTAGTGAGGCTCAATGAGTGGCCATAGGAAAGAGACTTCTGACTATTCTCAGGTGTGCATTATTCAGTGATTCTGAATGAGTGGCCATAAAAATAGACTCCAGATTATAAAAAGTGTGTAATATTCAGTGAGGCTGTGAAAGAGGCCATATGAAAGACTTAATTACTCCACATGTGCATTATTCACTGTGTCTGAATGAGTAGCCATATAAACTCTCATTATTCCATGTGTGCATTATTGAAAAAGGTTCTGTATGAGTGTCCATACCAAATAGACTCCTGACACTCACAGGTGTGTATTACACAGCAATACTAGAATTAGAGTTCATATGAAGAGACTCCTGACTATCACCAGGTGTGTATCATTCAGGAAGGCACTTAATTTGTGGCTATCTAAAAATGTCCTGATTACTCCATAGAAGTTTATTATTCACTGAAACTTAAATGAGAGACCATATAAAATAGACTCCTGACTATTGCTCCATTGTGAATTATTCAATAAGGTTCTAAATGAGTAGTAGTATAAAATAGAATCCTGAGGATTCAGGTGTGTATTCATAGGAGGCACAATGAGTGGCCATATAAAAATGGTCAACTATTACCCTGTGTGCATTATTCACTGAGGCTAAATGAGTGGCTACATGAAGTAGACTTAACTTTCCCAGGTGTGTATGAATGAGACTCTGACTAAGTATAAAAAAAGACTCGTGTATTGCCCAGGTGTGCGTTACTTACAGAGACTCTGAATGTAGCCATTTGAAGTAGACTTGACTATTTCTGAGGGAGTATTATTCACAGAGGCCCTGATGAGTGCCAAAAGAGATTCCTGACTTATCAGATATACATATTATTCACAGAA
>JAKFGQ010000057.1:55000-83758 GCA_021498475.1 Saguinus midas | reverse complement strand
GATGTAAAGTACTACCCAGAGTTATTCAAAGCCAGACAGGAGAACTGCAGGCATCAGAATGCCCTGGGGACAGGTCCAAAATGCAGATTCCTAAGCCTCACACTAACCCAAAAGAGTCACTCTAGAATGGAGTCCAACAATTTGGACTTGACCCCACCTCTCCTGTCCCTGCCCTCACCACTGATGGACGTAAGCATAATAAAAGTGGGAATCTCTGCCCTAAGTAATCCCTTTTGGCAGTTACTTTCTGTTTTCAAACTTCAAGTCTGTCCTCCTGGACTAACCTAGGAGATGAGGGGTAAGGGAATTAACATTTATGGAAAATGGAAGAACCCACATAGGCACCTGTGTTCACCTTATATTCCTTACCAACCACCTGAAAGGTGGGTGCTGCCATTATCCCCATTGTACGGATGAGAAAATAGGCTTAAAGAGGTTAAGTAACTTGGGGTGGTCACAGCCAACTAGTAAGTGCTAGAGGTAGGATTCTCACCTAGTTCTCTCTGATTCTAGTTGGAGAGGCAGCTTTGTTCAGTGGGTTTTAGAGCCAGGGCTGCTTAGATTTGAATCTCAGCTCTACCCTATATTATTTGCTGGACCTTCCTTAAAACACAGTGCTCACACCTCACACAGACACAAACCACTTACCACACAAACACACACAAACTGCAGAGTGCACACACCTCACAGAAACACACACCACTCAACATACACACACACTACACAGTGCACACTCTTCACACAGACACACACCACTCACCAAACACACAATCCACAGTGCAGACACCAAACACAGATATACCACTTACCACACACACTACACAGTGCACTGACCTCATACAGAGACACATCACCCACTGCAAACACAGTCCAAAGTTCAGACCTTTCACACAGACACATACCACACACACACTCCACAGTGCAGACACTCACACAGACACACACCACTCACATACACACACACACACACTCCACAGTGCACACACTCACACAGACACAAACCTCAACACACACACTCCACTGTGCACACACTCACAGCACACACACCTCACACACACTCCATAGTGCACACACCTCACATAAACACACACCAGTCATCATACAAACACATAACACACTGCACACAAAACACACAGATAATACTCAACAATCACACACTCCACAGTGCAGACATCAAACACATACATACCACTCACCACACACACTACACAGTGCACTCACCTCACACAGACACACTCACAGCACACACAATCCAAAGTGCAGACACTCCACACAGACACACACCACTCACCACACACACACACTCCAGTGTGAACACACCTAACAGAGACACACACCACTTAATACACACATTTAACACACACTCAACAGAGCACACACATCACACAAACTCAAATCTCACTCTCTGCAGTGCACACACCTCAAACACACACCACTCATCACTCACAAACTTCATAGTGAAAAAACCTCACACATACACCACTCACCAAACACGCATTCTACAGTTCACAAAACTCACACAGACACACAGTAGTCATGACACACACACCATAGTGCACACACCTCACACACACACACACCACACACACTCACACAGACACAAACACACACACTCACACAGACACACGACTGACCACACACTACACAGTAAGTACATTTCACACAGACACACACACACTCAACACACACACATTCCACAGTGCAGACACCTCACACAGTCACACCACTCACCACACACACACTGCACAGTGAACGTGCCTCACAAAACACACACCACTGACCACACACACACAGTGCACACACTCACACAGACACACACCAATCACCACACAAACACACAATCTGCACATTGCACACATCTTACACAAACACACACCACTCACCATACACACACACTACACAGTACACATATCTTAAACAGACAAACACAACTCACCAAAAACACAAACCACAGTGCAGACACCAAACACAGACATACCACTCACCACACACACACACACTCAACACACACACACACACACACAAACACACACACACATTCCACAGTGCAGACACCTCACACTGGCACACTAACAACAAACACACACTCCACAGTGCACATAACTCACACAGACACACAGCACTGATCACACACACTCCACAGTGTAAACATTTTATACAGAAACACTAGTGACCACAAACACTACACAGTGTACACACATAAAAAAGATACACAACACTCACCACACACATTCCACAGTGCAGACACCTCACACAGACACACAGCACTCACCATACACACACTCCACTGTGCACACACTCACACACACACACAGTGCACACACACACACTCCACAGTGCAGACACCTCACACAGACACAAGACTGACCACACACACACACAAACTGCACAGTGCACACACCTCACAAAACACACACCACTCACCACACACACATTCCACAGTGCAGACACCTCACACACACACACAGTGCACACACCTCACAAAACACACACACACTGCACAGTGCACACACATCACAAAGACACAGACCACTGACCACACACACAGTCCTCAGTGCACACACCACACACAGAAACACACTCTCACTACACAAACACACACACACACACTCCACAGTGCTCACACCTCACACAGACACAGACCACTCACCACACACACACACAGTGCACACACCTCACAGACACACACCACTCACCACACACACTACACAGTGCACACACACACACACATACACACACACACATACACACACACACAGTGCACACACCTCACACAAACACACACCACTCACCAAACACACAATCCACAGTGCAGACACCTCACACAGACACACCACTCACCACACACACTCAACACACACACCACTCACATACACACACACACCACTTAATACACACACACACTCACACACACACACTCACACAGACACACACACTCACACAGACACAAACCTCAACACACACACACTCTCCACTGTGCACACATCTCACAGAAACACACACCACTCATCACATACACACTCCACAGTGCACACACCTTACACAAACACACACCAGTCACCATACACACACACTACACAGTGCACACACACACACAGGGATAATACTCAAGAAACACACACTGCACAGTCCAGACACCTAACACAAACATATCACTCATTACACACACTACACAGTGCACTAACCTCAGACACACACCACACACAGCACACACAATCCAAAGTGC
Source organism: Saguinus midas (assembly GCA_021498475.1). Taxonomy (NCBI): domain Eukaryota; kingdom Metazoa; phylum Chordata; class Mammalia; order Primates; family Cebidae; genus Saguinus; species Saguinus midas. The sequence continues at coordinate 80,532 of JAKFGQ010000057.1, read as the reverse complement.
AGACACTCACACAGACACACACCACTCACCACACACACTCCACACACACTCCAGTGTCAACACACCTAACAGAGACACACACCACTTAATACACACACACACTCAACACACACTCACACAAACACACACACTCACACAAACACACACTCACCATACACACACACTCCACAGTGCACACACCTCACACAAACACACACACACTCAACACACACACACACCATAGTGCACACACCTCACACAAACACACATCACTCACCAAACACACACACACACAGTGCACACACACACACAGTGCACACATTTCACACAGACACACACACCATAGTGCACACACCTCACACATACAACACTCACTACCCACACACTATGCATTAAAGAATTTTCATACAGACACATGACTGAAGACACACTACACAGTAAGTACATTTCACACAGACACACCACACTCACCACACACATTCCACAGTGCAGACACCTCACACAGTCACACCACTCACCACACACACACTGCACAGTGAACGTGCCTCACAAAACACACACCACTGACCACACACACACACTCCACAGTGCACACACCTCACACAGACACACACCACTCACCACAAACACACACAATCTGCACAGTGCACACATCTCACACAAACACACACCACTCAGCATACACACACTACACAGTGCACACATCTCACACAGACACACACCACTCACCAAACACACAAACCACAGTGCAGACACCAAACACAGACATACCACTTACCACACATACTACATAGTGAACACACCTAACAGAGACACAGAGCACACACCACACATATTCTGCAGTGCAGACACCTCACACAGACACACACCAACCACAAACACACACTTCACAGTGCACATACCTCACACAGACACACACCACTTATGACACACACACTTCACAGTGCACACATTTCATACAGAAACACTAGTGACCACAAACACTACACAGTGTACACACCTAAAAGAGATACAGAACACTCACCACACACATTAAACAGTGCAGACACCTCACACAGACACACAGCACTCACCATACACACACACTCCAGTTCACACACCTCAAAAAGACACACACTACTCACGACACACACACATTATCAGTGAAGACACCTCACACAGACACAAGACTGACCACACACACTACACAGTAAACACACCTCACACAAACACAAAGCACTCACCACACAAACATTCTGCAGTGCAGACACCTCACACAGGCACACGACTCACCAGAAACCCACTGCAAACAGTGCACACATCACAAAAACACACACCACTGACCACACACACACTCCTTAGTGCACATACCACACACAGAAACATACCCCTCACCACACAAACACACACAAACTGCACAGTGCACACAACTCACACAAACACACACACACACACATACACACACACTACACAGTGCACACTCCTCACAGAGACACACACCACTCACCAAACACACAATCCACAGTGCAGACACCAAACACAGATATACCACTTACCACACACACTACACAGTGCACTCACCACACACAGACACACACACTCCACAGTGCACACACACACAGTGCAGACACCTCACACAGACACACACACCACCACACACACACACACTCCACTGTGCATACACCTCACACAGACACACACACACTCAACACACACACTCACCACACACACTCCATGTAGCACAAACCTCACACAGACACAAACCTCAACACACACACACTACACAGTAAACACACCTCACAGAGACACACACCACTGACCACACACACTCCACAGTGCACACACCTCACAGAGACACACACACACACCACACACACACAAACTCCACAGTGCACACATCTCACACAGACACACACCACTCACCACACAAACACACACAAACTGCACAGTGCACACACCTCACACAAACACACACCACTCACCATACACACACACTACACAGTGCACACAACACACACAGACACAGACACACACTCACAAAACACACACTCCACAGTGCAGACACCTCACACTGTCACACACCAGTCACCACACACACTACACAGTGCACACACCTCACACACACACCACTCACAAAACACACACAATCCAAAGTGCAGACACTCCACACAGACACACACACACTACACAGTGCACTCACCACACACACTACACAGTAAACACACCTCACAGAAACACACCACTGACCACACACACTTCACAGTGCACACACACACAGTGCACACACCTCACACAGACACAAACCTCAACACACACACACTCCACAGTGCACACACCTCACACAAACACACACTCAGTGCACACACACACACCATAGTGCACACACCTCACACAAACACACACCACTCACCAAACACACAATCCACAGTGCAGACACCAAACACAGATATACCACTTACCACACACACACAGTGCACTCACCTCACACAGACACACATCACCCACTGCAAACACAATCCAAAGTTCAGACCTTTCACACAGACACATACCACTCACCACACACACTCAACACACACTCCACTGTGCATACACCTCACACAGACACACACACACTCAACACACACTCACACACACACTCCACTGTGCACACACCTCACACAGACACAAACCTCAACACACACACACTCCACTGTGCACACATCTCACAGAAACACACACCACTCATCACATACACACTCCATAGTGCACACACCTCACATAAACACACACCAGTCACCATACAAACACACACACTACACAGTGCACACAACACACACAGACACACACACTCAACACACACACACACAGTGCACACTCACACAAACACACACACACATACACACACACTACACAGTGCACACACTCACACACACACACTCACACACACACTCACAGTGCACACCTCACACACACACACTCACACACACACCACAGTGCACACACACACAGTGCACACACACACAGACACACACACCACACACACTCCACAGTGCTCACACCTCACACAGACACATACCACTCACCACACACACTCAACACACACTCCACTGTGCATACACCTCACACAGACACACACCACTTAATACACACATTTTACCCACACACTCCACATAGCACAAACCTCACACAGACACAAACCTCAACACACACACACTCCACAGTGCACACACACACACTCCACTGTGCACACACCACACAGAAACACACACCACTCATCACATACACACTTCACAGTGCACACAACTCACACAAACACACACCAGTCACCATACACACACTACACAGTGCACACACCACACACAAACACACACTCAACACACACACACACAGTGCACACACTCACAAAACACACACACACATACACACACACTACACAGTGCACACACTCACACACACACACTCACACACACACTCACAGTGCACACCTCACACACACACACTCACACACACACCACACACATTCCACAGTGCAGACACCTCACACAGGCACACCATCAACCACAAACCCACACTTCACAGTGCACATACCTCACACAGACAAACACCACTCACAACACACACAATCCACAGTGTGTACATTTCATACAGACACACAGTAGTCATGACACACACACACTACACAGTGCACACACCTCACAGAGACACACACCACACACACACACTACACAGTGCACACATTTTACACAGACACACACACACAGACACACACACACATACACACACACTCCAGATTTCACACACCTCAAACCAACACACACTACTCACGACATGCACACTCTACAGTGTAGAAAACTCACACAGACACAAGAGTGACCACACACAATACACAGCAAACACAACTCACACAAATACAAAGGCCTCACCACAAAAACATTCCACAGTGCAGACACCTCACACAGGCACATGACTCAACAGAAACCCACTGCAAAGTGTGCACACATCAAGACACACACCACTGACCACACACACTTCTCAGTGCACACACCACACACAAAAACAAACACCTCATTACACAAACACACAAACTGCACAGTGCACACACCTCACACAAACACACACCACTCACCATACAAACACCCTCCACAGTGCTCACACCTCACACAGACACAAACCACTTACCACAAACACACACACACAATCCACAGTGCAGACACCAAACACAGACATACCACTTACCACACACACTACACAGTGCACACACACACACTACAGTGCACACACAAACACACACACACACACCACAGTGCAGACACCAAACACAGACATACCACTTACCACACATACTACATAGTGAACACACCTAACAGAGACACAGAACACACACCACACACATTCCACAGTGCAGACACACACACACAGTGCACACACACACACAAACACACACACAGTGCACACAACTCACACAGACACACAGTAGTCATGACACACACACTCCACAGTGCACACATTTTACACAGACACACACCACTGACCACACACACTACACAGTGCACACACACACAAACACACACACACACTCAGTGCACACACCACACATTAAACAGTGCAGACACACACACACACAGAAACACACCACTCATCACATACACACTCCACAGTGCACACACCTCAAACAGACACACACACTCACACACACACACCACAGTGCAGACACTCACACACACACAACACTCACCACACACACTACACAGTGCACACACCTCACACAGACACACAACACTCACCACACACACTACACAGTGCACACATCTCACACAGACACACCACTCACCACACAAACACACACTCACCACACACACACACACTGCACAGTGCACACACCTCACACAAACACACACACACTCAGTGCACACACACACAGTGCACACATTTTACACAGACACACACCACTCACCACAAACACACACACAGTGCACACCTCACAGAGACACACACCACTCACACACACACACATTAAACAGTGCAGACACCTCACACAGACACACAGCACTCACCATACACACACTCCACAGTGCACACACTCACACAGACACACACTACTCACGACACACACACTTTACAGTGAAGACACCTCACACAGACACAAAACTGACCACACACACTACACAGTAAACACACCTCACACAAACACAAAGCACTCACCACACAAACATTCCACAGTGCAGACACCACACACACTGCACAGTGCACACACTCACACAGACACAAACCTCAACACACACACTGCACAGTGCACACACCTCACAAAGACACACACCACTCACACACACACACACTCACAGTGCACACACCTCACACAGACACACACACACACCACACAAACACACACAAACTGCACAGTGAACACACCTCACACAAACACACACCACTCACCATACACACACACTCCACAGTGCTCACACCTCACACAGACACACACAGTGCACACACCTCACACAAACACACACCACTCACATACACACACACACACACACAGTGCACATTTTATACAGAAACACTAGTGACCACAAACACTACACAGTGCACACACCTCACACACACACACACAGTGCACACACCTCACACAGACACACACACACACAAACTGCACAGTGCACACACCTCACACAAACACACACCACTTACCATACACACACTACACAGTGCACACACTCACAGAAACACACCACTCATCACACACACTCCACAGTGCACACATCACACAAACACACACCAGTCACCATACACACACACCACACAGTGCACACACACACACAGATAATACTCAAGAAACACACACTCACAGTGCAGACACCTCACACAAACACACACTCACAGTGCACACACCACACAGTGCACTCACCTCACACAGACACACACCACACAAACACACACAATCCAAAGTGCAGACACTCACACAGACACACACACTCACCACAAACACACACCAGTCACCACACACACTACACAGTGCACACACCTCACAGAGACACACCACTTAATACACACATTTAACACACACTCCACAGTGCACACACCTCACACAGACACACACCACTGACCACACACACTCCACAGTGCAGACACCTCACACAGACACAAGACTGACCACACACACACACACAGAAACACACCTCACAGAGACACACACCACTTACCACACACACACATTCCACAGTGCAGACACTCACACAGACACACACACCACAATACACACACACTACACAGTGCACACACCACACAAACACACACCACCACCACACACACTCAGTGCACACACCTCACAGACACACACCACACACACACAGAAACACACACACACACAGTGCACACACTCACACACACACACACTCAGTGCACACACACACACCACACAGTGCACACCACACAGACACACACACAATACACACACACACAGAAACACACACCACAGTGCACACACCTCACAGAGACACACACACATACACACACCACACACATTCTGCAGTGCAGACACTCACACAGACACAAGACTGACCACACACACACAAACACACACTCACACACACAGACACACCACACACACACACATTAAACAGTGCAGACACCACACACACACAGACACACCACTCACCACAAACACACACAAACTGCACAGTGCACACACCTCACAAAGACACACACCACTCATGACACACACACACACTCAGTGCACACACCACACAGACACACACCACTCACCACACAAACACACACACACTCCACAGTGCACACACACAGAACACACACCACACATACACACACTCACACACACACTCACACAAACACACACCAGTCACCACACACACACACCACACAGAAACACACACCACACACACACAGATAATACTCAAGAAACACACACACTCCACAGTGCAGACACCACACACACATACACACACCACACACACCACACAGTGCACACACCTCACAGACACACATCACCCACTGCAAACACAATCCACAGTGCAGACACCTCACACAGACACACACACTCACCACACAAACTCAACACACACACACACACCTCACAAAACACACACCACAAACACACACTCCACTGTGCACACACTCACACACACTCCACAGTGCACAAACCTCACACACACACACAGTGCACACACACACACCACAGTGCACACATCTCACAGACACACACTCACCATACACACACACTACACAGTAAGTACATTTCACACAAACACACACCAGTCACCATACACACACACACACAGTGCACACACCACACACACTCACACACACACACACTCAACACACACACACTCCACTGTGCACACATCTCACACAGACACACACACCACTCATCACATACACACTCCACAGTGCACACACCTCACATAAACACACACCAGTCACCACACACACACATACACACACACACATACACACACACTCACCAAACACACACACAGTGCACACTCACACAGACACACCACTCACACACACACACACACACAGAACACACACACACTCCACTGTGCATACACCTCACACAGACACACACCACTTAATACACACACACTCACCACACACATTCTGCAGTGCAGACACACACACTCACACAGACACAAACCTCAACACACACACACTCCACAGTGCACACACACACACTCACAGAAACACACACCACACACACACACCATAGTGCACACACACATAAACACACACCACTCAACACACACACACCACACACACACAGTGCACACCTCACAGAGACACACACCACTCACCACACACATTAAACAGTGCAGACACACACACTCACACAGACACACAACACTCACCACACACACACTTCACAGTGCACACACACACACTTCACAGTGCACACACACACAGACACACACTCACACACACACAAACACACACCAGTCACCACACACACACTACAGTGCACACACTCACATACACACACACACTTTACAGTGAAGACACTCACACAGACACAAGACTGACCACACACACACACAGTAAGTACATTTCACACAGACACACACACACACACAAACACACACACACATTCCACAGTGCAGACACCTCACACAGACACACCACTCACCACACACACACACTGCACAGTGCACACCTCACACAACACACACCACTGACCACACACACTCCACAGTGCACACCTCACACAGACACACACACACCACTCACATACACACACTACACAGTGCACACTCACACAAACACACACCACTCACATACACACACTACACAGTGCACACCTCACAGACACACACCACTCACACACACACACAATCCACAGTGCAGACACAAACACAGATATACCACTTACCACACACACTACACAGTGCACACACCTCACACACACACAAACACACACACACACACTCCACAGTGCACACATCTCACACAGACACACACTCACCACAAACACACACTCCACAGTGCACACCTCACACAACACACACCACTCATGACACACACACACAGTAAGTACATTTCACACAGACACAAACACACACCACACAAACACACACACAGTGTGCACATCTAAAAGAGATACAGAACACTCACCACACACATTAAACAATGCAGACACCTCACACAGACTCACAGCACTCACCATACACACACTCCACTGTTTACACACCTCAAACAGACACACACCACTGACCACACACACTCCACAGTGCAGACACCAAACACAGATATACCACTTACCACACACACTACACAGTGCACTCACCTCACACAGACACATCACCCACTGCAAACACAATCCAAAGTTCAGACCTTCCACACAAACACACACACACACATACACACACACACAGTACACACACACACAAACACACACACTCCACAGTGCAGACACCTCACACACACACATACACACACTACACAGTGCACACACCTCACACAAACACACACACACACACTCACATACACACACCACAGTGCACACACTCACAGACACACACACACACCACTCACATACACACACCACACAGTGCACTCACCTCACAGACACACATCACCCACTGCAAACACAATCCAAAGTGCAGACACTCCACAAAAACACAAACCACTCACAACACACTTCACTGTGCATACACCTCACACACACACACAACTTAATACACACATTTAACACACACACTCACACACACACACATACACAGTGCACACACCTCACACAAACACAAAGCACTCACCACACAAATATTCCACAGTGCAGACACCTCACACAGGCACATGACTCACCAGAAACCTACTGCAAAGTGCACACATATCACAAAGACACACACCACTCACACACACACACTCACATACACACACACACACAAACACACACTCACCACAAACACACACAGTGCACACACCTCACAGAGACACACACCACTCACAAAACACACACAACTCACCATACACACACACTCCACAGTGCTCACACCTCACAGAGACACAGCGCATATACCTCACACCAACACACACCACTTATGACACACATACTACAGTGTGCACATTTCATACAGAAACAAAAGTAACCACAAACACACACCACACACACTCCAGTGTGAACACACCTAACAGAGACACACACACACACAGTGCACACATCTCACACAAACACACACAGTGCACACATTTCACAGAACACACGCCACTCACCATACACACACACTACACAGTGCACACTCCCCACAAAGACACACCACTCACCAAACACACAATCCACAGTGATGACACCAAACACAAATATACCTCTTACCACACACACTACACAGTGCATTCAGCTTACACAGACACACATCAACCACTGCAAACACAATTCAAAGTTCAGACCTTCCACACAAACACATACCACTCACCACACACACTCAACACACACTCCACTGTGCATACACCTCACACAGACACACACCACTTAATACACACATTTAACACACACACTCACACAGACACAAACCTCAACACACACACACAGACACAAACCTCAACACACACACACTCCACAGTGCACACCTCACACAGAAACACACACCACTCACCAAACACACACTCCACAGTGCACACAACTCACACAAACACACACACTTTCACCATACACACACTACACAGTGCACTCACCTCACACAGACACACATCACCCACTGCACACACAATCCAAAGTGCAGACACTCCACACAGACACACACCACTCACCACACACACTCAACACACACTCCACTGTGCACACACCACACACACACACACCACTCACCATACACACACTACACAGTGCACACACACACACACAGACACATCACCCACTGCAAACACAATTCAAAGTTCAGACCTTCCACACAAACACATACCACACACGCACTCAACACACACTCCACTGTGCATACAGCTCACACAGACACACAGAACTTAATACACAATTTTCACCCATGCACTGCACGCAGCACAAACCTCACACAGACACAAACCTCAACACACACACTCTCCACTCTGCACACGTCTCACAGGAACACACACCACTCATCAAATATACACTCCACAGTGCACACACCTCACAGAAACACACACCACTCACCATACACACACTACACAGTGCACTCACCTCAAACAGACACCCATCACCCACTGAAAACACAATCCAAAGTTCAGACCTTCCATTCAGACACATACCAGTCAACACACACACTCAAGAAACACTCCACTGTGCATACACCTCACACACACACACCACTCACCATACACACACTACACAGTGCACACACACAGACACACACACTCACCACACACACACAATCCAAAGTTCAGACCTTCCACACAAACACATACCACTCACCACACACTCACACACACTCCACTGTGCATACACCTCACACACACACTCCACAGTGCAGACACTCCACACAGACACATACCACTCACACACACACTCACACAGACACAAACCTCACACAGACACAAACCTCAACACACACACACACACTCACAGTGCACACACCTCACAGAACACACACACACACACACATACACACACACAGTGCACACACCTCACAGAACACACACCACTCACCATACACACACTACACAGTGCACTCACCTCAAACAGACACCCATCACCCACTGAAAACACAATCCAAAGTTCAGACCTTCCATTCAGACACATACCAGTCAACACACACACACACAAACACACCACAGTGCACACACCACACACACACCACTTAATACACACATTTAACACACACACTCACACAGACACACACTCACACAAACACAAACCTCAACACACACACACTCCACTGTGCATACACCTCACACAAACACACACACTCACATACACACACACACTCCACAGTGCACACACCTCACACAAACACACACTCACCATACACACACTACACAGTGCACACACACACACACACAGACAGATAATACTCAACAAACACACTCCACAGTGCACAAACCTCACACAGACACACACCACACACACTACACAGTGCACTCACCTCACACAGACAGACACCACCACACACACACAATCAAAGTGCAGACACACACACCACACAGACACACACACACACCACTCACACACACACACTACACAGTGCACACATTTCACACAGACACACACACTCACAGACACACACCACTTAATACACACATTTAACACACACACAGTGCACACACCACACAAACACACACTCACAAACACACACACCACTTAATACACACACACACTCCACAGTGCACACACCTCACACAAACACACACACACTCAACACACACACACTCCACAGTGCACACACCTCACAGACACACACTCAACACACACACAGTGCACACATTTCACACAGACACACAGTAGTCACAACACACACCACAGTGCACACTCACACAAACACACACCACTGACACACACACTCCACAGTGCAGACACTCACACAGACACAAGACTGACCACACACTACACAGTAAGTACATTTCACACAGACACACACACCACACACACTCAACACACACACACACACAATCAAAGTGCAGACACTCACACACACAAACTGCACAGTGCACACACCTCACAAAACACACACCACTGACCACACACACTCCACAGTGCACACACCACACACACACACACACAAACACACACAATCTGCACAGTGCACACACTCACACAGAAACACACCACTCACATACACACACACTCACAGTGCACACATTTCACACAGACACACCACTCACAAACACACAAACCACAGTGCACACACCTCACACAGACACACACACACAAACACACTCACACACACAAACTGCACACACACACACAGTGCAGACACACACACACTCCACAGTGCACACACCTCAAACAAACACACACCACTGACCACACACACTCCACAGTGAAGACACCTCACACAGACACACACCACTGACCACACACTACACAGTAAGTACATTTCACACAGACACACCACTCACAAACACACCACACACATTCTACAATGCAGACACCACACAGTCACAGAACTCACCACACACACACACACACCTCACAAACACACCACTGACCACACACACTCCACAGTGCACACCTCACAGACACACATCACACAAACACACTCACAGTGCACACATCTCACACAAAAACACACCACTAAGCATACACACAAACTACACAGTGCACACATTTCACACAGACACACACCACTCACCAATCACACAAACAACTGTGCAGACACCAACCACAGACATACCACTTACCACACATACTACATAGTGAACACACTTAACAGAGATACAGAACAAACACTGCACACATTTCACAGTGCAGATACCTCCCACAGGCACACCACCAACCACAAACACACACTCCACAGTGCAAATAACTAACAGAGACACACATCGCTCATGACACACACACTCCACAGTGCCCACAGACCACAAACACAGTGTACACACTAAAAGAGATACAGAACATTCACCACACAAATTAAACAGTGCAGACACCACACACAGACACAGAGCACTCACCACACACGCAATTACACACCTCAAACAAACACACAATACTCACGACACACACACATTAGAGTGAAAACAACTCACACAAAAACAAGGGTGACCACACACTACACAGTAAACACACTCACACAGACATAAAGCACTCACCACACAAATTAAACAGTGCAGACACTCACACACACACATACACACACTACACAGTGCACACCTCACACACACACAAACTGCACACACACACACTACAGTGCACACACCTCACAGAGACACACCCTCACCACACAAACACACACAAACTTTACAGTGCACACACCTCATAGAAACACACCACTCATCATACACACACACCGCTCATCATACACACACACCACACAGTGCACACTCCTCACACAAACACACACCACTCCCCAAACACACAATAAACAGTGCAGACACCAAACGCAGAACTTACCACACAAACTACAAACTGCACTCACCATACACAGACACACATCACTCACTGCAAACACAATCCAAAGTTCAGATCTTTCACACAGACACATACCACTCACCACACACACTCAACACACACTCCACACTGCATACACATTACACAGACACACACCACTTAATACACACACCCACACACTCCATGTAGCACAAACGTCACAGACACAAACCTCAACACACACACTCTCCACTGTGCACACGTCTCACAAGAACACACACAACTCATTACATACACAATCCACTGTGCATACAACTCACACAAACACACAGTCAACACACACACACTACACAGTGCACACACCACAAACAGACAAATAATACTCAACAAACACACACTCCACAGTGAAGACACCTAACACAGACATACCACTCACCATGCACACTACACATTGCACTCATCTCACACAGAAACACACCACTTACAGCACACACAATCCAAAGTGCAGACACACACACCACACACACACTCACCACACACTACAGTGCACACACACACACTCCACAGTGCACACCTCACACACACACTCACAGAACACACACACACATTACACAGACACACACCACTTAATACACACACACACAGTGCACACACCTCACACAAACACACACCACTGACCACACACACTCCACAGTGCACACACCTCACACACACACCACATACACACACACTACAGTGCACACACCTCACACACACACACCACACACACACATTCCACAGTGCACACACTCACACAGACACACAGTAGTCATGACACACACACACACCACAGTGCACACACCACACATACACACACACACTCACTACACACACACTATTGAAGAAACATACAGACACACACTGACCACACACTACACAGTAAGTACATTTCACACAGACACACACACTCACACACACACATTAAACAGTGCAGACACCAAACACAGACACACACACACACACACACTGCACAGTGCACACCTCACAAACACACACACTCAACACACACACACCACAGTGCACACCTCACACAGACACACACCACTCACCACACACAAACTGCACAGTGCACACACTCACACAAACACACACCACTCACACACACACTACACAGTGCACTCACTCACACAGACACACACACTCACCAAACACACAAACCACAGTACAGACACCAAACACAGACACACCACACACACACACATACACATAGTGCACACACACACACAGAACACACACCACACACATTCCACAGTGCAGACACCTCACACAGACACACACACCACACCACACACACTCACAGTGCACACACCACACAGACACACACCACTCACCACACAAACACACACACCACAGTGCACACACCTCACAGAAACACACACCACTCACATACACACACAGTGCACACACACACACAAACACACTCACACACACACACACACCACTCACCAAACACACAAACCACAGTACAGACACCAAACACAGACACACCACCACACACACACACTGCACAGTGAACACACCTAACAGAGACACAGAACACACACCACACACATTCCACAGTGCAGACACTCACACACACACACCACAAACACACACACACACCACAGTGCACACACCACACAGACACACCACTTACCACACACACTACACAGTAAGTACATTTCACACAGACACACACTGACCACACACACTACACAGTGCACACACTCACAGTGCACACACACACAGAACACACACACACACATTAAACAGTGCAGACATCTCACACACACAACACTCACCACACACACACTTCACAGTTCACACACACCTCAAACAGACACACACTACTCACACACACACACTGCACAGTGCACACACCACACACACACAACTCACACAGACACACATCACCCACTGCAAACACACTCACACACACACAGACACACCACTCACAAACACACCACACACATTCCACAGTGCAGACACCTCACACACACACTCACCACACACACACTCCACAGTGCACACACTCACAAAGACACAGACCACTGACCACACACACTCCTCAGTGCACACACCACACACAGAAACACACCCCTCACAACACAAAAACACACACACTGCTCAGTAAACACACCTCACACAAACACACACCACTCACCATACACACACACTCCACAGTGCTCACACCTCACAGACAGAGACCACTCACGACATTAACACACACCAACTGCACAGCACTCACACCTCACAGAAACACACACCACTCACCATACACACACACTACAAAGTGCACACTCTTCAAACAGACACATGCCACTCACTAAACACACAATTCACAGTGCAGTCACCAAACACTGATATACCACTTACCACACACACTACAAAGTGCACTCACCTCACACAGACACACATCACCCACTGCAAACAGAATCCAAAGTTCAGACACCTCACACACACACACAAACTCACACACACACACACACACCCACAGTGCACACACACACAGACACACACACACTTAATACACACACACACACACCCACAGTGCACACACCACACACACACAAACACACACACTCTCCACTGTGCACACGTCTCACAGAAACACACACCACTCATCACATTCACACTCCACTGTGCAAACACATCACACAAACTCACACCAGTCACTATACACACACACTACACAGTGCACACACCACACACAGATAATACTCACAAACACACACTCCACAGTGCAGACACCTAACACAGACATACCACTCACCACACACACTACACAGTGCACTCACCTCACACAGACACACACGACTCACAGCACACACAATCCACAGTGCAGACACACACACACACCCACAGTGCACACACACACACCACAGTGCACACACCACACACACTCCACTGTGCACACTCACAGAACACACACCACACAGACACACACACTTAATACACACACACACATTAAACAGTGCAGACACTCCACACAGACACACACACTCACACAAACACACACTCACCATACACACACACTCACACACACACACTCACAAACACACCACTCACACACACACACTCACAGTGCACACACCACACACACACACCACTCACCACACACACACCTCACACAGTCACACCACTCACAAACACACACACACACACATTAAACAGTGCAGACACACACACCATAGTGCACACACCTCACACACACAACACTCACTACACACACACACTTTACAGTGAAGACACCTCACACAGACACAAGACTGACCACACACACTACACAGTAAGTACATTTCACACAAACACACACACCACACACACACATTCCACAGTGCAGACACACACACAGTGCACACACTCACAAACACACACTGCACAGTGCACACTCACACAAACACACACACACTCACAAACACACACCCACAGTGCACACACCTCACAGACACACACACCACACACACACACAAACTGCACAGTGCACACACCTCACACACACACACCACATACACACACACAGTGCACACATCTCACACAGACACACCACTCACCAAACACACAAACCACAGTGCAGACACCAAACACAGACATACCACTTACCACACACACTACACAGTGCACACACCACAGAGACACAGACACACACCACACACATTCTGCAGTGCAGACACACACACACTACACAGTGCACACACACACAACACACACACACACCACAGTGCACATAACTCAGACACACACCGATGACACACACTCCACAGTGCACACATTTCATACAGAAACACCAGTGACCACAAACCCTACAAAGTGTACAAACCTAAAAGAGATACAGAACATTCACCACACACATTAAACAGTGTAGACATTACACACAGACACACAGCACTCAACACACACACACACCTCAGTGCACACACCTCACAAACACACACACACAGACACACACTCACAGTGCAGACACTCACACAGACACAAGACTGACCACACACTACACAGTGCACACATCTCACACAGACACAAAACACACACTCACCACACACATTCCGCAGTGCAGACACCTCACACAGGCACACGACTCACCAGAAACCCACTGCAAAGTGCAGAGACATCACAAACACACACATCACTGACAACACACACACTCCTCAGTGCACACACCACACAGAGTAACACACCTCTCACCACATAAACACACACAAACTTCACAACACACACAGCTCACAGAAACACACACCACTCATTATACACACACACTACAGTGCACACTTCTCACACAGACACACACCACTCACCAAACACACAATCCACAGTGCAGACACCAAACACAGATATACCACTTACCACACACACTACACAGTGCACTCACCTCACACAGACACACATCACCCACTGCAAACACAATCCAAAGTTCAGACCTTCCACACAGACACACACACCACACACACACACAACACACACCACAGTGCACATACCTCACACAGACACACACCACTTAATACACACTTTTCACCCACACACTCCACATAGCACAAACCTCACACAGACACAAACCTCAACACACACACTCTCCACTGTGCACACGTCTCACAGAAACACACACACTCAACACACACACCACACACACACACCTCACAAAACACACCAGTCACATACACACACACTACACAGTGCACACACACACACACAGACACACACTCACAAACACACACTCCACAGTGCAGACACACACACACACATACACACACACACCACAGTGCACAAACCTCACACAGACACACACCACACACACACACACACACTCCACAGTGCACACACTCACAGAGACACACACCACTCACCACACACACAAACACACTCACAGTGCACACACCACAGAGACACACACACCACTTAATACACACATTTAACACACACTCAACACACACACACAACACACACACTCACAAACACACCACTCACATACACACACACTCACACACACACACCTCACAGAACACACACCACTTACACACACACACACTACACAGTAAACACACCTCACACACACACACTCACACAAACACACACCACAGTGCACACACTCACACAGACACACAGTAGTCATGACACACACACACACCACAGTGCACACACACACACACAACACACACCACACCACACACATTCTGCAGTGCAGACACCTCACACAGACACAGACCACTGACCACACACACTACACAGTAAGTACATTTCACACAAACACACACACTCACCATACACACACCACAGTGCAGACACCTCACACACACACCACACAAACACACACTCCACAGTGCACACTCACACAAACACACACACACTGACACACACACACTCCACAGTGCACACCTCACAGACACACAACACACACTCACACAAACACACACACTCACACACACACACACCTCACACAAACACACCACTCACCATACACACACCACAGTGCACACCTCACACAGACACACCACTCACCAAACACACAATCCACAGTGCAGACACAAACACAGATATACCACTTACCACACACACACAGTGCACACTCACACAGACACACATCACCCACTGCAAACACAATCCACAGTGCAGACACCTCACACAGACACACCACTCACCACACACACTCAACACACACTCCACAGTGCACACACACACAGACACACACACACTACACAGTAAACACACCTCACACACACACTCCACATAGCACAAACATCACACAGACACAAACCTCAACACACACACACATTCCACAGTGCACACACCTCACACAGACACACACACACTCACAAAACACACACTCACCATACACACACACTCACACATACACACACCACACACACTCCACAGTGCACACACCTCACACAAACACACACACACACACCACTCACCAAACACACAATCCACAGTGCACACACCTCACACAGACACCACTCACCACACACACACACACTACACAGTGCACACACACACAGACACACACACACATACACACACACACATTCCACAGTGCACACACACACAGACACACACCACCAACCACAAACACACAGTCACCACACACACACTCACAGACACACACACACACACTCACAACACACACACCACAGTGCACACATTTCACACAGACACACACAGTCACCATACACACACACTACACAGTGCACACACCTCACACAAACACACACACAGACACACACTCACACACACATTAAACAGTGCAGACACTCACAGACACACACACACTCACACACACACTCCACAGTGCACACACCACAGACACACACACTCACAACACACACACACTTTACAGTGAAGACACTCACACAGACACAAGACTGACCACACACACACACAGTACACACACACAAACACACACACTCACCAAACACACAATCCACAGTGCAGACACACACAGGCACACACTCACACACACACTGCACAGTGCACACATCACAAAGACACACACCACTGACCACACACACACACACACAAACACACACACACACACCTCACACACACACACCACACACACACTACACAGTGCACACACCACACAAACACACACACACACACCACACACATTCCACAGTGCAGACACCTCACACAGGCACACCACCAACCACAAACACACACTCCACAGTGCACATACCTCACACAGACACACACACACTCACACACACTCCACAGTGCACACACACACACAAACACACACAAACACACACACAGTACACACCTAAAAGAGATACAGAACACTCACCACACACATTAAACAGTGCAGACATCTCACACACACACACTCACCACACACACACACACACTCACAAACACACACACAGACACACACTACTCACAACACACACACTTTACAGTGAAGGAAACTCACACAGACACAAGACTGACCACACACTACAGTGCACACACACACACTCACAAACACAAAGCACTCACCACACACACACATTCCACAGTGCAGACACACACACACACCTCACACAAACACACCACTGACCACACACTACACAGTGCACACACTCACAAACACACACCACTGACCACACACACCTCAGTGCACACACACACACACAGTAAACACACCTCACACACACACAAACACACACACAGTGCACACACACACAACACACACTCACACACAAACACACACACTCACCATACACACACACACACAGTGCACTCACACACACACACAGACACACACACACAACACACACACACAGTGCACACACACAGACACACACTCACACACACACACTACACAGTGCACACCTCACAGAGACACACACCACTCACCAAACACACACTCACAGTGCACACACACACAGACACACCACTCACATACACACACACTACACAGTGCACTCACCACACACAGACACACATCACCCACTGCAAACACAATCCAAAGTGCAGACACTCACACACACACACAGAAACACACCACTCACCACACACACTCACACAAACACACACACAGTGCACACACACACAGAAACACACATTTAATACACACACACACATAGCACAAACCTCACACAGACACACACTCAACACACACACTCACAGTGCACACACACACAGACACACACTCACCACACACAAACACACACTCCACAGTGCACACTCACACAAACACACACCAGTCACCATACACACACACTACACAGTGCACACACTCACACAGATACACACACACACAACACACACTCACAGTGCACACATTTCACACAGACACATACCACTCACACACACACTACACAGTGCACTCACCACACACACACAGACACACACTCACAGACACACACTACACAGTGCACACACTCACACAGATACACACCACTCACCACACACACTCACAAACACACACAGTGCACACACCTCACACACACACACACCACTTAATACACACACACTCAACACACACACTCCACAGTGCACACATCACACAAACTCACACACACACACTGCACAGTGCACACACCACACAACACACACCACTCAACACACACACACTCACAGTGCACACACCACACAGACACACCACACACAAACACACTCCACAGTTCACACAACTCACACACACACACAGTGCACACACACACACACAGTGCACACACACACACACCACTCACATACACACACACAGTGCAGACACTCACACAGACACAAGACTGACCACACACTACACAGTAAGTACATTTCACACAGACACACACACACACATACACACACACACATTCTGCAGTGCAGACACCTCACACAGTCACACCACTCACACACACACTGCACAGTGCACACCTCACAAAACACACACCACACACAAACACACTCCACAGTGCACACACTCACACAGATACACACCACTCACCACACACAAACACACACACTCACAGAACACACACACAAACACACCACTCACATACACACACACCACACAGTGCACACACTCACACACACACACTCACCAAACACACAAACCACAGTGCACACACCACACACAGACACACCACTTACCACACACTACACAGTGCACACACACACACTCAACACACACACAAACACACCACCACACACACTCACAAAACACACACACTCACACAGGCACACCACCAACCACAAACACACTCCACAGTGCACACATCACACAAACACACACACTCATGACACACACACACCACAGTGCACACACACACAGAAACACACACACAAACACACTCCACAGTGCACACCTAAAAGAGATACAGAACACTCACCACACACATTAAACAGTGCAGACACCTCACACAGACACACACAAACTCACACACACACTACAGTGCACACACCTCAAACAGACACACACTCACACACACATTCTGCAGTGCAGACACCTCACACAAACACACACACTGACCACACACACAGTGCACACACTCACAAACACACACTCACACACACACACTCACCACACACACACAGTGCACACCTCACACAACACACACCACTGACCACACACACACACACTGCACAGTGCACACATCACAAAGACACACACCACTGAGCACACACACACTTTTTAGTGCACTCACCACACACAGAAGCACACCCATCACCACACAAACACACAGAAACTGCACACTGCACACACATCACACAAACACACACCACTCACCATACACACACTCCACAGTGCACACCTCACACACAGACACACCACTCACCACAAACACACACAAACTGCACACACACACAATCCACAGTGCACACACCACACACACACAACACACACACACTACAGTGCACACACACACACTCCACTGTGCACACACCTCACACAGACACACCACTTAATACACACACACCACTTAATACACACACACACACTACAGTGCACACACCTCACACAGACACATAACACTCACCACACACACACTCCACAGTGCACACACCTCACACAGACACACACCACTCACAAACACACACAAACTGCACAGTGCACACACCACACAGACACACACCACTCACATACACACACTCCACAGTGCACACACTCACAAACACACACAGTGCACACACTCACACACACACCACAGTGCACACACTCACAAACACACACTCACCATACACACACACACATTCTGCAGTGCAGACACCTCACACAGACACACACGACTGACCACACACTACACAGTAAGTACATTTCACACAGACACACCACACTCACCACACACATTTTGCAGTGCAGACACCTCACACAGTCACACCACTCACCACACACACTACACAGTGAACACGCCTCACAAAACACACACCACTCACACACACACTCCACAGTGCACACACCTCACACAAACACACACCACTCACCACACAAACACACAATCTGCACAGTGCACACATCTCACACAAACACACACACTCAGTGCACACACACACACACAGTGCACACACACACACACACAGACACAAACCTCAACACACACACTCCACAGTGCAGACACCACACAGACATACCACTCACACACACACTACACAGTGCACACCTCACACA
This sequence comes from Saguinus midas, assembly GCA_021498475.1. Lineage (NCBI taxonomy): Eukaryota > Metazoa > Chordata > Mammalia > Primates > Cebidae > Saguinus > Saguinus midas. The sequence continues at coordinate 57,013 of JAKFGQ010000057.1, read as the reverse complement.
CACACACCACCACACACACAATCCACAGTGCAGACACTCACACACAAACACACACACACACTCAACACACACACACACTCACACACACACAAACTCACACAGACACACCACTTAATACACACACACTACAGTGCACACACACACAGACACACACATCACACAAACTCAAATCTCACCACACACACACTCTCCACAGTGCACACACCTCACACAAACACACACCACTCATCACACACAAACTCCATAGTAAACAAACATCACACAAACACACCACTCACAACACACACACACTCACAGTGCACACACCACACAGACACACACTCACAGACACACACACACAGTGCACACACACACACTCACATACACACACACTCACCACACACACCACAGTGCAGACACCTCACACAGACACACACCACTGACCACACACACACAGTAAGTACATTTCACAGAGACACACACACACCTCACACACACCACAGTGCAGACACCACACAGTCACACCACTCACCACACACACACAGTGCACACACTCACAAAACACACACACTCACACACACACTACAGTGCACACACCACACAACACACACCACTCACCACAAACACACACACAATCTGCACAGTGCACACATCACAAAGACACACACCACACACACACACACTCAGTGCACACACACACAGACACACACTCACCACACAAACACACACAAACTGCACAGTGCACACACTCACACAAACACACACCACTCACCATACACACACTCCACAGTGCACACCTCACACACAGACACACCACTCACCACAAACACACACAAACTGCACACACACACACCTCACAGACACACCACTCACCACACACACACAATCCACAGTGCAGACACCAAACACAGACATACCACACACACACTACACACACACTCAACACACACTCCAGTGTGAACACACCTAACAGAGACACACACCACTTAATACACACATTTAACACACACTCACACACACACACCTCACAGACACACCACTCACAAACACACACACACACCACAGTGCACACACACAGAAACACACACACTCACAAAACACACACACACACTCACAGTGCACACACCTCACACAAACACACACACACAAACACACACACAAACTCACACAGACACACAGTAGTCACGACACACACACCTTAGTGCACACACCTCACACACACAACTCTCACAACACACACACTCCACATTGAAGAAACTTTATACAGACACACGACTGACCACACACTACACAGTAAGTACATTTCACACAGACACACCACATTCACCACACACAGAATCCACAGTGCAGACATCTTATACAGTCACACCACTCACAACACACACATACACTGCAGAGTGAACACACCTCACAAAATATACACCACGGACCACACACACTCCACAGTGCACACATCTCACACAGACACACACCACTCACCACAAACACACAATCTGCACAGTGTGCACATGGCACACAAACACACACAACACACACACAAACACACACAGTGCAGACACCACACACAGACACACACACTCAACACACACACAAACTGCACAGTGCACACACTCACACAGACACACACACCACACACATTAAACAGTGCAGACACCTCACACAGACACACCACACACACACAAACACACACACAGTGCACACACACACACTACACAGACACACACACTCAGTGCACACACACACACAGTGCACACACACAGAAACACACACCACAAACACACACAGTGCAGACACCTAACACAGACATACCACTCACCACACACACTACACAGTGCACACCTCACACAGACACACCACTCACAAAACACACACAAACTGCACAGTGCACACATCACACAAACACACACCACTGACCACACACACTCACAGTGCACACACACACACAGAAACACACCACTCACCACACAAACACACACAAACACACACCACAGTGCACACACCTCACACAAACACACACACACACACATCACACAA
>JAKFGQ010000057.1:35000-50000 GCA_021498475.1 Saguinus midas | reverse complement strand
ACAGAAACACACACCACACACACATACACACTCCACAGTGCACACACACACACACACAAACACACACACACACAGTGCAGACACCACACAGACACAAGACTGACCACACACACTACACAGTAAGTACATTTCACACAGACACACCACCACACACACACACAGACACACACTCACACAAACACACACTCACAGAGACACACACCACAAACACACACAAACTCACACACACACTCCACAGTGCACACACTCACAGACACACACCACTCACACACACACACTACAGTGCACACACACACACAAACACACACCACTCACCATACACACACACAGTGCACACACACAGACACACACACACTCAACACACACAAACCACAGTGCAGACACACACACAAACTCACACAGACACACACACCACACACACAGTGAACACACCTAACAGAGACACAGAACACACACACACATTCCACAGTGCACACCTCACACAGACACACCACACACACCACACAAACACACACTCCACAGTGCACACACTCACAGACACACACACCACTCATGACACACACACAGTGCACACACACAGACACACACTCACACAAACACACACACAGTGAACACACCTAACAGAGACACACACCACTGACCACACACACACACTCACAAAACACACACACACACAGACACACACACTCACCACACACACACTCCACAGTGCACACATCACAAAGACACACACCACATGACACACACACAGTGAAGACACTCACACACAAACACACACTCACCACACACACCACACAGAAACACACACACACACAATCCAAAGTGCAGACACTCACACACACACATTCTGCAGTGCAGACACCTCACACAGACACACCACTCACCAAACACACACACTGCACAGTGCACACATCACAAAGACACACACCACTGACACACACACTCAGTGCACACACCTCACAGAGACACACACCACACAAACACACACAAACTGCACAGTGCACACACTCACACAAACACACACCACTTAATACACACACACACTCACAGTGCACACACACAGACACACTCACCACACACACACACACTGACACACACACACATACACACACTCACACAAACACACACACACACACACTACACAGTGCACACATCTCACACAGACACACACTCACCAAACACACAATCCACAGTGCAGACACAAACACAGATATACCACTTACCACACACACTCACAGTGCACACACCACACACAGACACACATCACCCACTGCAAACACAATCCACAGTGCAGACACACACACACATACACACACACACACTCAACACACACTCCACTGTGCATACACCTCACACAGACACACACACTTAATACACACACACACATACACACACACCACACAGACACACACACTCACACAGACACAAACCTCAACACACACACTCCACAGTGCACACCTCACAAAACACACACACACTCACACACACACTCACAGTGCACACACCTCACACAAACACACCACTCACCAAACACACACTCCACAGTGCACACCTCACACAAACACACACAAACACACACCAGTCACCATACACACACACAGTGCAGACACCTCACACACACAAACTCACACACACACTCCACAGTGCACACATCACAAAGACACACACCACTGACCACACACTACACAGTAAGTACATTTCACACAGACACACCACTCACCACACACATTCCACAGTGCAGACACACACACAGTGCACACACTCACACACACACACATGACACACACACACTCACACAAACACACACTCACCACAAACACACACCACAGTGCACACTCACACAGACACACACACCACTCACCACACAAACACACACACACTCACAGTGCACACATCTCACACAAACACACACTCACATACACACACTACACAGTGCACACACTCACACAAACACACACCACATACACACACACACACAGTGCAGACACAAACACAGACATACCACTCACACACACACTACACAGTGCACACCTCACAGACACACCACACACACACACAATCCACAGTGCAGACACACACACCACACAGACACACACACACACCACTGACCACACACACACTGCACAGTGAACACACCTAACAGAGACACACACACACACACTCACAGTGCACACATTTTACACAGACACACACACACACAGACACCACACACACTCACACAAACACACACACACTACACAGTGCACTCACCACACACACTCACACAAACACACACCACAATACACACACACTCCACAGTGCACACCACACAGACACACCACACACACACAGTGCACTCACACACACACAGACACACACACACAGTGCAGACACACACACACACACCATAGTGCACACACCTCACACAAACACACACACTGACCACACACACTCCACAGTGCAGACACTCACACAGACACAAGACTGACCACACACTACACAGTGCACACACCACACACACTCACCATACACACACACAGTGCAGACACACACACCACAGTGCACACACTCACACACACACACTGCACAGTGCACACCTCACAAAACACACATCACTGACCACACACACACTCCACAGTGCACACATATGACACAGACACATGCCACTCACCACACAAACACACAATCTGCAGTGCACACATCTCACACAAACACACACCTCTCTGGATACACATACACTACACAGTGCACACACCACACACAGACAGATAATACTCACACAAACACACACTCCACAGTGCAGACACCAAACACAGACATACCACTCACACACACTACACAGTGCACTCACCACACACACACAGACACACATCACCCACTGCAAACACAATCCAAAGTGCAGACACCACACACACACAACACACACCACTCACACACACACACTGCACAGTGAACAAACTTAACAGAGTCCCACACCACTTAATACACACACACACAACACACACTCCACAGTGCACACACACACAAACTCACACTCACACACACTCCACAGTTCACACAACTCACACACACACACCAGTCACCATACACACACACACAACACAGTGCACACACACACACACACATACACACACACAGTGCAGACACTCACACAGACACACACTGACCACACACTACACAGTAAGTACATTTCACACAGACACACCTCACACACACCACACACATTCCACAGTGCAGACACTCACACAGACACACACACACCACACACACTGCACAGTGCACACACCTCACAAAACACACACCACTCACACAAACACACTCCACAGTGCACACACTCACACAGACACACACCACCACACACACACACAACACAGTGCACACACTCACAAAACACACCACTCACATACACACACACCACACAGTGCACACACTCACACAGACACACCACTCACCAAACACACACCACAGTGCAGACACACACACACACATACACACACACACACTACAGTGCACACACTCACACACACACAAACACACACCACACATACACACACACAGTGCAGACACTCACACACACACTACACAGTGCACACACTCACACAGACACACACACACACTCACAGTGCACACACACACAGTGCAGACACTCACACACACACATACACACACACTCAGTGCACACACCACACACACTCCACAGTGCACACACCACACAGACACACACACTCAGTGCACACACCTCACACACACACTCAACAGAGCACACACATCACACAGACACAAACCTCAACACACACACACAGTGCACTCACCACACACACTGCACACACACACAGACACACACCACACACACACACACACACACAGTGAACACACCTCACACAGACACACACCACTTAATACACACACACACTCACATACACACACACACACAGACACACACACACAAACACACACTCACAAACACACCACACACACACTGCACAGTGCACACACTCACAAACACACACCACTCACCACACACACACAGTAAACACACCTCACAGACACACACACCACACACACTGCACAGTGCACACACACAGACACACAGTAGTCATGACACACACACACTACACAGTGCACACACTCACACAGACACACACTGACCACACACACTCCACAGTGCACAAACCTCACACAGACACACACTGACCACACACACAGTAAGTACATTTCACACAGACACACACTCACCACACACACACTCCACAGTGCACACATTTTACACAGACACACCACTCACACACACACACTGCACAGTGCACACACACACACTACACAGTAAACACACCTCACAGACACACACACACTCCACAGTGCACACATCTCACACAGACACACACACACTCACACAGACACACATCACCCACTGCAAACACAATCCAAAGTGCAGACACTCACACACACACAGACACATATCACTCACCACACACACTCAACACACACTCCACAGTGCACACACCTCACACAGACACACACCACTCACCACACACACCACACACACACTACACAGTGAACACACCTAACAGAGACACACACACACTTAATACACACACACTCAACACACACACTCACAGAGACACACACACACACAAACACACACTCACAGTGCACACACTCACAGAAACACACCACTCATCACATACACACACACTACAGTGCACACACACAGACACACCACCACACACACACTACAGTGCACACACTCACACACACTACACAGACACACAGTAGTCATGACACACACACACTACAGTGCACACACCTCACACACACACCACACACACACACATTCTGCAGTGCAGACACCTCACACAGACACAAGACTGACCACACACTACACAGTAAGTACATTTCACACAGACACACCACACTCACCACACACATTCTGCAGTGCAGACACCTCACACAGACACACAACACTCACCACACACACACTACACAGTAAACACACCTCACAAAACACACACTCACATACACACACACACTTCACAGTGCACACATCTCACACAGACACCACTCACCAAACACACAAACCACAGTGCAGACACCACACAGACACACCACACACACACACTGCACAGTGAACACACCTCACACACACACAGACACACCACCACACACACTACAGTGCACACCTCACACAGACACACCACCACACACACACTCACAGTGCACACACTCACACACACCACTCATGACACACACACAGTGCACACACACAGACACACAGTAGTCATGACACACACACACAGACACACAGTAGTCATGACACACACACTCAAACAGACACACACCACTGACCACACACTACACAGTGCACACCTCACACAGACACACACACTCACAAACACACACACTGCACAGTGCACACACTCACACAGACACACACCACTGACCACACACACATACACAGTGCACACACACAGACACAGAACACACACACAAACTCACACACACACACTCACAGACACACACACTCACACACAGACACACACACACAGTGCACACACTCACAGAGACACACACCACTCACACACACACACAATCCACAGTGCAGACACCACACAGACACACCACACACACACACTCACAGTGCACACACCTCACAGACACACACACACAAACACACAATCCACAGTGCAGACACCACACAGACACACACACACTACACACACACACAAACACACACAGTGCACACACTCACACACACACAAACACACACACAAACACACACTCACATACACACACTCACACAGACACAAACCTCACACACACACACTACAGTGCACACACTCACAGAAACACACACACACAATACACACACACACACTCACAAACACACACCACTCACATACACACACACACAGTGCACACACACAGACAGATAATACTCAACAAACACACACTCCACAGTGCACACACACACACATACACAGTGCACACACCACACACACACAGTGCACACCTCACACAGACACACACCACCACACACACACACTCACAAACACACACTCACAGACACACACACACACACACACACACACACACTCACAGACACACACTCACACAGACACACACCACAATACACACACACACACACATACACACACACTCACCAAACACACACACACTACAGTGCACACACTCACACAGACACATACCACTCACCACACACACACAGACACAGAACACACACCACACAGACACACACACACTCACACAAACACACTCCACAGTTCACACACTCAAACAGACACACACACACACATACACACACACAGTGCACACCACACAAACACACCACTCACACACACACACTCCACAGTGCAGACACCACACAGACACACACCACTGACCACACACTACACAGTAAGTACATTTTACACAGACACACACACACACACCACAATACACACACACATTCCACAGTGCAGACACCTCACACACACACTCACAGACACACCACACACACTACACAGTAAACACACCTCACAAAACACACACACACACACACACTCACAGTGCACACACTCACACAGACACACACTCACAAACACACAAACCACAGTGCAGACACCAAACACACACACATACACACACACACTACACAGTAAACACACCTCACACAAACACACACACCACTCACCAAACACACAATCCACAGTGCAGACACCACACAGACACACACCACACACACTCAACACACACACTCCACTGTGCATACACCTCACACAGACACACACCACTTAATACACACACTCACACACACACTCACACAACACACACACACAAACACACTCACACACACACTCCACAGTGCACACCTCACACAGACACACACCACTGACCACACACACACTCAGTGCACACACCACACACAGACACACACTCACCACACACACTACACAGTGCACACCTCACACAGACACACACACTCACCACACACACACACTCCACAGTGCACACACCTCACACACACACACACACACACACACACACATTCCACAGTGCAGACACCTCACACAGACACACAGCACTCACCATACACACACACTCCACAGTGCACACACCTCAGACACACACAAACACACACTCACAGACACACACACTTTACAGTGAAGACACCTCACACAGACACAAGACTGACCACACACACTACACAGTAAACACACCTCACACACACACACAGAAACACACCACTCACCACACACACATTCCACAGTGCAGACACACACACCACACAGACACACCACTCACAAACACACACACTGCACAGTGCACACCTCACAAAACACACACCACTGACCACACACACTCCACAGTGCACAAACACACAGACACAGACACACACACACATACACACACACACAACACTCACCACACACACTCACCACACAGACACACACACACAAACACACCACTCACATACACACACACATACACAGTGCACACACACAGACACACACTCACCAAACACACACACCACTCACATACACACACACACACACACACACACACCACACAAACACACACACTCACCACACACTACACAGTGCACACACACACACTCACCACACACACACACCTCACAAAACACACACACTGCACAGTGCACACCTCACACACACACAAACACACAGACACACACACACTGCACAGTGCACACACCACACACAGACACACACTCACCACACACACTACACAGTGCACACCTCACACAGACACACACACTCACCACACACACACACTCCACAGTGCACACACCTCACACACACACACACACACACACACACACATTCCACAGTGCAGACACCTCACACACACACAAACTGCACAGTGCACACACACACAGACACACACTCACCATACACACACACACACACTCACCACACACACTCCACAGTGCACACACACACACACACACTCACACACACACACACTGCACAGTGCACACACCTCACAAAACACACACCACTGACCACACACACTCCACAGTGCACACACACACAGACACACACACACTCACACATACACACACACTACACAGTGCACACACTCACACACACACACACACACACTCACCATACACACACACTCCACAGTGCACACACCTCACACACACACACACACACACACAAACACACACAAACTGCACAGTGCACACACCTCACAGACACACACCACCACACACACACTACACAGTGCACACCTCACACAGACACACACACACCACACAAACACACAAACCACAGTGCAGACACCAAACACAGATATACCACTTACCACACACACTACACAGTGCACTCACCTCACACAGACACACATCACCCACTGCAAACACAATCCAAAGTTCAGACCTTCCACACAGACACACACCACACACACACACACAACACACACTCCACAGTGCAGACACCTCACACACACACACACACACACTCACCATACACACACACTCCACAGTGCACACACCTCACACACACACACACTCACCATACACACACACTCCACAGTGCACACACACACAGACACACACCACTCACAAACACACACCACAGTGCACACACACACACACACAAACACACCACTCACCATACACACACTCCACAGTGCACACACACACACACAGTGCACACACCTCACAAACACACACTCAACACACACACACTCCACAGTGCACACACCACACACAGACACACACCACTCACAAACACACACTCCACAGTGCACACACACAGACACAGACACACACACTCACACACACACACCACAGTGCACACACACAGACACACACACACCACTCACATACACACACACACACTCCACAGTGCAGACACACACACACACTGACCACACACTACACAGTAAGTACATTTCACACAGACACACACACACACACTCACACAAACACACAAACCACAGTGCAGACACCAAACACAGACATACCACTTACCACACACACACACATACAGTGCACACACACACAGACACAGACACACACACAATCCACAGTGCAGACACTCACACACACACCACCACACACACAACACACACTCCACAGTGCACACACACTCACAGACACACACTCATGACACACACACTCCACAGTGCACACATTTCACACAGACACAGACCACTGACCACACACACTACACAGTGCACACACCTCACACAGACACAGAACACACACCACACACACTACACAGTGCACACATTTCACACAGACACACACTCACACACACACCACAGTTCACACACCTCAAACAGACACACACACACTCATGACACACACACTCCACAGTGCACACATTTCACACAGACACACACTCACCACACACACTCCACAGTTCACACACCTCAAACAGACACACACACACACCACAAACACACAAACCACAGTGCAGACACCTCACACACACACACTCACACACACACAACACACACCACAGTGCACACACCTCACACAGACACACCACACACACACACACTTTACAGTGAAGACACCTCACACAGACACAAGACTGACCACACACACTCACAGAAACACACCTCACACAAACACACACACAACACACACACATTCCACAGTGCAGACACACACACAGTGCACATACCTCACACAGACACACACTCACAGAAACACACACCACAAACACACACCACTGACCACACACACACAGTGCAGACACACACACACACACTCACCACACAAACACACACACTGACCACACACTACACACACACTCACAAACACACACACACATACACACACACTACAGTGCACACACTCACACAGACACAGACCACTCACCACACAAACACACACTCACACAACACACACACTCACAGAACACACACCACTCACCACACACACACACAGTTCACACACCTCAAACAGACACACACTACTCACACACACACTTTACAGTGAAGACACCTCACACAGACACAAGACTGACCACACACACTACACAGTAAACACACCTCACACAAACACAAAGCACTCACCACACAAACATTCCACAGTGCAGACACCACACAGACACACCACTCACCAGACACACTGCAAAGTGCACACATCACAAAAACACACACCACTGACCACACACACACTTCAGTGCACACACGACACACAGAAACACACCCCTCACCACACAAACACACACAAACTGCACAGTGCACACACCTCACACAAACACACCCAACTCACCATACACACACACTCCACAGTGCACACACCTCACACAGACACAGACCACTGACTACATAAACACACACAAAATGCACAGCACCCACACTTCACAGAAACACACACCACTCACCATACACACACACTACACAGTGCACACTCCTCACACAGACACACACCACTCACCAAACACACAATCCACAGTGCAGACACCAAACACAGATATACCACTTACCACACACACTACACAGTGCACTCACCTCACAGAAACACACACACTGACACACACACACCACAGTGCACACATCTCACACAGACACATACCACTCACACACACTCAACACACACACCACACACACACTCACACAGACACACACCACTCAACACACACACTCACCACACACACTCCACATAGCACAAACTCACACACACACACACTCAACACACACACACCACAGTGCACACTTCTCACAGAGACACACACCACTTACCACACACACACACAGTGCACACACACAAACACACACCACTCAACACACACACACTACACAGTGCACACACACACACACAGACACATACCACTCACACACACACTCCACAGTGCAGACACCAAACACAGACATACCACACCACACACACTACAGTGCACACACCACACAGACACACACACACACAGCACACACAATCCAAAGTGCAGACACTACACAGACACACACTCACACACACACACCACACACACTGCACAGTGAACACACCTAACAGAGACACACACACACACACACACCTCACACACACACTCAACAGAGCACACACATCACACAAACACACACAAACTCACACACACACTCCACAGTTCACACACCTCAAACAGACACACACCACTCACCACACACACACTACACAGTAAACACACCTCACACAGACACACACCACTCACCAAACACACACTCCACAGTGCACACTCACACACAGACACACACACACAGACACACACACACACAGTGCACACACACTCACACACACACACCACTCACACACACACACCACAGTGCAGACACTCACACAGACACAAGACTGACCACACACTACACAGTAAGTACATTTCACACAGACACACACCACACCACACACACATTCCACAGTGCAGACACACACACTACACACACACACACTCACCAAACACACACTGCACAGTGCACACACTCACAAACACACACCACTGACCACACACACACTACAGTGCACACACTCACAGACACAGACCACTCACCACACAAACACACACAAACTGCACAGAGCACACACCTCACAGAAACACACACCACTCACCACACACACACTACACAGTGCACACCTCACACAGACACACACCACTCACCAAACACACAATCCACAGTGCAGACACCAAACACAGACATACCACTTACCACACACACTACACAGTGCACTCACCTCACACAGAAACATATCACCCACTGCAAACACAATCCAAAGTTCAGATCTTCCACACAGACACATACAACCCACCACACACACTCAACACACACTCCACTGTGCATACACCTCACACAGACACACACCACTTAATACACACTTTTCACACACACTCCACATAGCACAAACCTCACACAGACACAAACCTCAACACACACACACTCTCCACAGTGCACACACTCACAGAAACACACTCACCACACACACACACTACAGTGCACACACTCACAAACACACACACCACACACACACCACAGTGCACACACTCACACAGACACACATACCACTCACCACACAAACACACACACACTACAGTGCACACACACACACTCACAGAAACACACACCACTCACCACACACACACTACACAGTGCACACTCACACAGACACACACACCACTCACCAAACACACAATCCACAGTGCAGACACCAAACACAGTTATACCACTTTTCACACACACTACACAATGCACTCACCTCACACAGAAACACATCACCCACTGCAAACAGAATCCAAATTTCAGACCTTCCACACAGACACATACCACTCACACACACACTCAACACACACTCCACTGTGCATACACCTCACAAAGACCCACACCAGTTACAACACACACACACACTCCACATAGCACAAACCTCACACAGACACAAACCTCAACACACACACACAGTGCACACCTCACACAGAAACACACCACTCACCACACACACACACAGTGCACACACCTCACACACACACACAGAAACACACACCACACACACACATTACACAGTGCACACACACACACAAACACACACAGTGCACTCACCACACAAACACACACTCCACAATGCAAACACCTAACACAGATATACCACTCACCACACACATTACACAGTGCACTCACCTCACACAGACACACACAACTTACAGCACACACAATCCAAAGTGCAGACACTCCACACTGACACACACTCACCATACACACACTCACACACACACAGTGCACACACCACACAGACACACACCACTCACCATACACACACATTACACAGACACACACACTCACAGAACACACACACTCACAAACACACACTCACCACACACACACTCCACAGTGCACACACCTCACACGATCACACACCACTTACCACACACAAACTCCATAGTAAACAAACTTCACACAGACTCACACCACTCACCAAAGATGCACTCCACTGTTCACACAACTCACACAGACACACAGTAGTCACGACACACACACCATAGTGCACACACCTCACAACACACACACACTGCACACACACACAGTGCACTCAACTCACAGACACACACACAGACACAAGACTGACCACACACTACACAGTAAATACATTTCACACAGACACACAACACTCAACAAACACACAATCCACAGTGCAGACACTGAACACAGATATACCACTCACCACACACACTGCATTGTGAACACACCTCACACACACACATACACACACACAGAGACACACACCACACAGTGCACACATTTTACACAGACACACACACAGACACACCACACACACACACACAGAGACACACAGTATACACCATACACACACACCAGTCACCATACACACACACACTACACAGTGCACACACCACACACAGACACACACACCACACAGAGACTCCACAGTAAACACACCACACAGACACACACTACACACACACACTTTGCAGTGAAGACACATTACACAGACACAAGACTGACCACACACACACTCACCACACAAACACACACTCACAGAGACACACACACACACTACACAGTGCACACATTTTACACAGACACACACTCACACAGGCACACACTCACCAGAAACACACACTGCACAGTGCACACACCTCACAAAGATGCACGCCACTGAGCACACACATTCTGCAGTGAAGACACCTCACACAGGCACGCCACTCACCAAAAACACACACTGCACTGTGAACAAACCTCACAAAGACCCACACCAGTTACAACACACACACTCCACAGTGCGCACATTTAACAAAACACACACCACTCACACACACACACTCAGTGCACACATTTTACACAGACACACACAGACACACACCACAAACACACACAAACTGCACAGTGCACATACCTCACACAAACACACACCACTCACCATACACACACTACACAGTGCACAAACCTCACACAGACACACACACACTCACACAAACACACAAACTGCACAGTGCACATACCTCACACAAACACACACCACTCACCATACACATGCACTACACAGTGCACAAACCTCACACAGACACACACCATTCACAAAACACACAAGCCACAGTGCAGACACCAAACACAGAAATATTACTTACCACACACGCTGCACAGTGCACTCACCTCACAGACACACACCATCCACTGCACTTGCAATACAAAGTGCAGACACTCAACACATACCACTCACCACACTCACACACACACCACACACACACTCAATGCACACTGCACTGTGCACACACCTTACAAAGACACACACCACTTAATACACACACACACTCACACAGACACACACACACACCTCACACAGACACAAAACTCAACTAACACATACTTTCCACAGTGCACACCTCACACAGACACACACCACTCAACAAACTCACACACACACACTCACACACACACACACCACACACACACTCCACAGTGCACACCTCACACAAACACACACCATACACACACACACAACACAGTGCACACACCTCACAGACACACACACACACCACACACACACACTTTAGAGTACACACACACAGTGCACACAACTCACAGAGACACACACCACACAGACACACACCACACACACACTCACAAACACACACCATAATGCACACACATCACAAAAACACCAATCACCTGACAACTTTTTGACACTTCAGACACCTCATGCTTTCACGCAACAGTCACCACACAGTCAACACATACACTCAGTGCACATATTTTACAAAACACACATCACTCAGCAAACATTCCACTGTGCACACACCACACACAAACCCACACTGTAGAACACACATTGCACACAAACTCACACTGTAGAACACACACACACACTGCACAGTGCACACACCACACACAGACACACCACTCACCATACACACACTCCACAGTGCACACACACACAGACACACAAAACTCACCATACACACACACTCCACAGTGCAAACTCCTCAGACACACATTACTCATGACACACACTTTACAGTGAAGACACCACACACAGACAGAAGATTGAACACACAAACGACA
>JAKFGQ010000057.1:0-30000 GCA_021498475.1 Saguinus midas | reverse complement strand
CCACACACACACCTCACACAGACACACACTCACAACACACACACTCCACAGTGCAGACACTCACACACACACACCACTGACCACACACACTACACAGTAAACACACCTCACACACACAAACACACACCACACACATTCCACAGTGCAGACACTCACACACACCACTCACCACAAACACACACACTGCACAGTGCACACACTCACACAAACACACACCACTGACACACACACAGTGCACACACACACAGACACACCACTCACCACAAACACACAAACACACAGTGCACACACTCACAAACACACACTCACATACACACACTCACAGTGCACACACCTCACACAGACACACACCACTCACATACACACACACACATACACACACACTCACAGAAACACACACCACTCACCACACACACACACACACTACAGTGCACACACAGACACACACCACTCACCAAACACACAATCCACAGTGCAGACACCAAACACAGATATACCACTCACACACACACACAGTGCACACACCACACAGACACACATCACCCACTGCAAACACAATCCAAAGTGCAGACACTCACACACACACATACACACACACACACACACTCACAGTGCACACACCTCACACAGACACACACCACTCACAAACACACACTCACCACACACACTCACACAGACACACACACACAAACACACACACACAAAACACACACACTCCACTGTGCACACACACACAGAAACACACCACTCACACACACACTCACAGACACACACTCACACAACACACACCACTCACATACACACACTACACAGTGCACACACACAAACACACACACACTCACACAAACACACACACACACACAGTGCAGACACCAAACACAGATATACCACTCACCACACACACTACAGTGCACTCACCTCACACAGACACACACACTACACACACACAATCCAAAGTGCAGACACTCACAGACACACACCACTCACCACACACTCACACACACACAGTGCACACACACACACAGACACACACCACTTAATACACACATTTAACACACACTCACAGAGACACACACCACACAAAACACACACCACACACACACTGCACAGTGCACACACACACAACACACACCACATCACACACAAACCCATAGTAAACAAACACACACACACACACTCAAACAGACACACACCACACACAGACACACAGTAGTCACACACACACACACCATAGTGCACACACTCACACACACCACACACACACACATTCCACAGTGCAGACACACACACACACACCACTGACCACACACACACAGTAAGTACATTTCACACAGACACACACACTCACACACACATACACAGTGCACACTCACACAGACACACCACCACACACACTACAGTGCACACACACACACTCACAAACACACACCACTGACCACACACACCACAGTGCACACACTCACACAAACACACACACACAAACACACACAACACACACACAGTGCACACACTCACAAACACACACCACACATACACACACTACACAGTGCACACACTCACAAACACACACACCACACAAACACACAGTGCACACAACTCACACAGACACACACACACCACACACACACAGTGCACACTCACAGAGACACAGAACACACACCACACACACAGTGCAGACACACACACAAACACACACTCACAAACACACACCACACAAAACACACACACCACAGTGCACACACCTCACACAGACACACACATGACACACACACACACAGTAAGTACATTTCACACAGACACACACCACTGACCACACACACTACACAGTGCACACACTCAAACAGACACACACACACAAAACACACACACACTACACAGTGCACACACACACAGACACACACACACATACACACACTCCACTGTGCACACTCACAGACACACACTCACAAACACACAATCCACAGTGCAGACACACACACACACTGACCACACACACTCACATAAACACACACACTCACACACACACACAGACACACACACACATACACACTCCACAGTGCAGACACACACACACAGTGCACACACCACACACAGACACACACCACTGACCACACACACTCACACACACCACTGACACACACACACACCCACAGTGCACACACACACACACAGAAACACACACTCACACAAACACACACACTACAGTGCACACACACAAAACACACCACTCACCATACACACACACCACAGTGCACACACTCACACAGACACACACACCACACAAACACACACAAACTGCACAGTGCACACACACACACACAAACACACACCAGTCACCATACACACACACTACACAGTGCACACTCACACACACACCACTCACCACACACCACAGTGCAGACACCACACAGACACATACCACTCACACACACACTACACAGTGCACTCACCACACACAGACACACACCACACAAACACACTCCACAGTGCACACTCACAGACACACACCACACACACACACACAAACACACCACTCACATACACACACACACAGACACACACCACTCACATACACACACTCACACACACACACCATAGTGCACACACTCACACAGACACAAACCTCAACACACACACACACACAGTAAGTACATTTCACACAGACACACCACTCACATACACACACTCCACAGTGCACACACTCACACAACACACACCACTCACATACACACACACTACACAGTGCACACACACACAGAAACACACACTCACCAAACACACACACTCCACAGTGCAGACACAAACACAGACATACCACTCACCACACACACACTACACAGTGCACACCTCACACACAGACACACACACCACAGACACACACACTCAGTGCACACACCTCACAGAGACACACACCACTCACATACACACACACACACAGAAACACACACCACAGACACACACACTTAATACACACATTTAACACACACACCACAGACACACACACACATCACACAAACACAAAACACACACACACAGTGCACACACACACAGAAACACACACCACTCATCACACACACACTACAGTGCACACACTCACACACACACTCACACACACACACCACACAGTGCACACACACACAGTGCACTCACCACACAAACACACACACACAATACACACACACACAGTGCACACACTCACACACACCACTCACACACACACACTCCACAGTGCAGACACTCACACACACACCACTGACCACACACTACACAGTAAGTACATTTCACACAGACACACCACACAACACACACACAGACACACACACACAGTGCACACACTCACAAACACACCACTGACACACACACACAGTGCACACCTCACAAAACACACACAAACTCACACACACACAGTGCACACTCACACAGACACACACCACCACCACACACACACAAACTGCACAGTGCACACACTCACACAACACACACACAGACACACACCACCACACACACACAGACACACACCACTCACAAACACACACACAGTGCAGACACAAACACAGACATACCACACACACACATAGTGAACACACCTAACAGAGACACAGAACACACACCACACACATTCCACAGTGCAGACACCTCACACAGGCACACCACCAACCACAAACACACACTCCACAGTGCACACACTCACATACACACACACTCATGACACACACACACACAGTAAGTACATTTCACACAGACACACACCACACACACACACAGTGTACACACCTAAAAGAGATACAGAACACTCACCACACACATTAAACAGTGCAGACACCTCACACAGACACACAGCACTCACCACACACACTCCACAGTTCACACACCTCAAACAGACACACACTACTCATGACACACACACTTTTCAGTGAAGACACCTCACACAGACACAAGACTGACCACACACACACACACACTCACAAACACACACAAACACAAACACTCACCACACACACAGTGCACACACACCACACAGTGCACACACACTCACCAGAAACCCACTGCAAAGTGCACACACATCACAAACACACACCACTGACCACACACACTCAGACACACACACACACAGAAACACACCACACAAACACACACAAACTCACAGTGCACACACACTCACACACACACACCACCACATACACACACACTCACAGTGCACACTCACACAGACACACACTCACCACACACACACTGCACAGTGCACACACACTCACAGAACACACACACCACACACACAATACACAGTGCACACCTCACACAGACACACACTCACCAAACACACACACAGTGCAGACACAACACAGATATACCACTTACCACACACACTACACAGTGCACTCACCTCACAGACACACATCACCCACTGCAAACACAATCCAAAGTTCAGACCTTCCACACAGACACATACACTCACCACACACACACAACACACACCACAGTGCACACACCTCACAGAGACACACACCACTTAATACACACACACACCACTCACACACACAATCCACAGTGCAGACACACACACAAACACACAGACACAAACTCAACACACACACACTCCACAGTGCACACACACTCACAGAACACACACCACTCATCACATACACACTCCACAGTACACTCACACAAACACACCAGTCACCATACACACACTACACACACTCACAAACACACACTCACAAACACACACACACACAGACACACACACACACAATACACACACACACCCACAGTGCAGACACCTAACACAGACATACCACCACCACACACACAGTGCACACACACACACAACACACACACTCACAAACACACACACAGTGCAGACACTCACACACACACATACACACACACACTCACAGTGCACACTCACACAGACACACACCACTTAATACACACATTACACAGTGCACACACACACACAGACACACACTCACACACACAAACTCACACACACACTCAGTGCACACACCTCACACAAACACACACACACTACACACACACACAGTGAACACACCTCACACAGACACACACTCACCATACACACACACACAGACACAAACTCACACAGACACACACTCATACACACACACCACAGTGCAGACACACACACACAGTGCAGACACCACACACACTCACACAGAAACACACACTCACAAACACAAACACTCACCACACACACACTGCACAGTGCACACACACACAGTGCACACACTCACACAGACACACCACTCACAAACACACACAAACACACAGACACACACACTGACCACACACACACTCAGTGCACACACCACACACAGACACACCACTCACCAAACACACACACAAACTGCACAGTGCACACACCTCACAAAACACACACACACTCACAGTGCACACCTCACACAGACACAGACACACCACACAAACACACACACACCACAGTGCACACACTCACACACACACACCACTCACACACACACATTACACAGTGCACACACACACACACACCTCACACAAACACACACACAGTGCAGACACAACACAGATATACCACACACACACAATACACAGTGCACTCACACAGACACACACCACAAACACAATCCAAAGTGCAGACACTCCACACAGACACACACCACTCACACAAACACACTCCACTGTGCATACACTCACACAGACACACACCACTTAATACACACACACACACACATAGCACAAACCTCACACAGACACAAACTCAATACACACACACACATTCCACAGTGCACACCTCACAGAAACACACACTCACACATACACACACTCCACAGTACACACCTCACAAAACACACTCACACATACACACACCACACAGTGCACACACACACACACACAACACTCACACACACTCCACAGTGCACACCTCAAACAGACACACACAACACACACACACAAACACACTCACACAGACACACACCACTCACACACACAATCCAAAGTGCAGACACACACACAAACACACACCACTCACCACACACTCACACACACACAGTGAACACACCTAACAGAGACACACACACAATACACACACACATACACACACACTCACACACACACAAACACACACACACACACACAATACACACACACAGACACACTCACACAAACACACACCACTCATCACACACACACACAGTGCACACACCTCACAGAGACACACCACTCACCAAACACACACAGTAAACACACCTCACACACACACACAGAGACACACACACACAACACACACACACACACAATACACACACACACACCACAGTGCAGACACACACACTCACAAAACACACACACTGACCACACACTACACAGTACACTCACACAGACACACACACCACCACACACACAGTGCAGACACCTCACACAAACACACCACACACACACTACACAGTACACACTCACAAAACACACACCACAAACACACACACTCCAGTGCACACACTCACACAGACACACCACACACACACACACACTACAGTGCACACACCTCACACAAACACACACCACTCACCATACACACACACTCCACAGTGCTCACACCTCACACAGACACAGACCACTCACCACACAACACACACAAACTGCACAGTGCACACACCTCACAGAAACACACCACTCACATACACACACTACAGTGCACACACCTCACACAGACACACACCACTCACCACACACACTCACCATACACACACACCACTCACCACACACACACACACTGACCACACACACACAGACACATCACCCACTGCAAACACAATCCAAAGTTCAGACCTCACACAGACACACCACTCACCACACACACACACTCACAGTGCACACACCTCACACACACACACACACTCACACAAACACACACACACTCACACACACAACACACACACACACACACCACACACACACTCACAGTGCACACACACAGACACACACACTCACCATACACACACTCCACAGTGCACACACCTCACAAACACACCAGTCACCACACACTACAGTGCACACACACACACACACACACAATACACACACACACTCCACAGTGCAGACACCTCACACAGACACACACACCACACACATACACAGTACACACACACAGAACACACACACACACATAAACACACACTCACACAGACACACCACTCACCACACACAAACACACACAGTGCACACACACACACAGACACACACCACTTAATACACACATTTAACACACACACACAGTGCACACACCTCACAAACACACACTCACCACACACTCCACAGTGCACACACCTCACACAAACACACCACTCACAAACACACACACACACAGTAAACACACCTCACACAAACACACCACTCACCAAACACACACTCCACAGTGCAGACACTCACACACAGACACACACTCACACAAACACACACACACCATAGTGCACACACCTCACACACACACACACACTACACACACACACATTAAACAGTGCAGACACTCACACACACACACCACTGACCACACACTACACAGTAAGTACATTTCACACAGACACACACACACTCACACAAACACACACTACAGTGCAGACACACACACACAGTGCACACACTCACACAACACACACACACAGTAAACACACCTCACACACACACCACTGACACACACACCACAGTGCACACACACACACAGAAACACACACCACCACAAACACACACAGTGCACACACTCACACAAACACACACCAGTCACCATACACACACACTCCACAGTGCACACTCACACAGACACAGAACACACACACACACATACACACACACACACACAGACACACACACTCACCATAAACACACACACAGTACACACACAGACACACACCACACAAACACACACACACAGTGCAGACACAAACACACACACACTCACACACACACTACACAGTGCACTCACCTCACACAGACACATCACCCACTGCAAACACAATCCAAAGTGCAGACACTCACACAGACACATACCACTCACCACACACACTACACACACACAGTGCACACACTCACAGACACACACACTTAATACACACATTTAACACACACACACACAATACACACACACACACACACAAACACACACACACTCCACTGTGCACACTCACAGAACACACACACACACACACTCCACAGTGCACACCTCACACAAACACACACCAGTCACATACACACACTACACAGTGCACACACACACACACACAGATAATACTCACAAACACACACTCCACAGTGCAGACACCTCACACAAACACACACTCACCACACACTACAGTGCACACACTCACACAGACACACACCACCACACACACACAATCCAAAGTGCAGACACACACACACTACACAGACACACACCACTCACACACACACCACACACACTACACAGTAAGTACATTTCACACAGACACACACCACTTAATACACACATTTAACACACACACTCACAAACACACACACAACACACACCACCACACACACACTCCACAGTGCACACACCTCACACAACACACACCACACTCACACACACACACCATAGTGCACACACCTCACAGACACACACTTAATACACACACACACACCACAGTGCACACACCTCACAAACACACACTCACACACAGACACACACACAATACACACACACTACAGTGCACACACTCACACACACACACACACTCACACACACATTTAACACACACACTCACAGACACACACACACACACTACACAGTAAGTACATTTCACACAAACACACACACCACACCACACACATTCTGCAGTGCAGACACTCACACACACACACCACATACACACACACTCAACAGACACACACACTCACAAACACACACACAGAACACACACACACTCCACAGTGCACACACTCACACAGACACACACCACACACACACAAACTGCACAGTGCACACATCTCACACAAACACACCACTCAGCATACACACACACTACACAGTGCACACATCTCACACAGACACACACACCACTCACAAACACACACAAACCACAGTGCAGACACAAACACACACACAAACTCACACACACACACTACAGTGCACACACTCACACACACACACATACACACACACACACATTCTGCAGTGCAGACACTCACACAGACACACACACAATACACACATTTAACACACACACACTACACAGTGCACACACACACAGACACACACCACTGACCACACACTACACAGTAAGTACATTTCACACAGACACACACACAAACTGCACAGTGCACACACCACAAACACTACACAGTGTACACACCTAAAAGAGATACAGAACACTCACCACACACATTAAACAGTGCAGACACCTCACACAGACACACAGCACTCACCATACACACACTCCACAGTTCACACACCTCAAACAGACACACACTACTCACGACACACACACACAGTAAACACACTCACAGACACAAGACTGACCACACACACACAGAAACACACCACTTAATACACACACACACTCACCACACAAACATTCCAAAGTGCAGACACCTCACACAGGCACACGACTCACCAGAAACCCACTGCAAAGTGTGCACACATCACAAAGACACACACCACTGACCACACACACACCTCAGTGCACACACACAGAAACACACCTCACCACACAAACACACAAACACATACCACTCACCACACACACTCAACACACACTCCACTGTGCATACACCTCACACAGACACACACACTTAATACACACACACAGTGCACACACACACACCTCACACAGACACAAACCTCAACACACACACAGTGCACACTCACAGAACACACACACACACACTCACATACACACACACAGTGCACACACACACAGAAACACACACACTCACATACACACACTACAGTGCACACACCTCAAACAGACACACACCTCACAAAACACACACCACAGTGCAGACACCTCACACAGACACACACACACTCAACACACACACTCAACACACACTCCACAGTGCACACACCACACACACACCACTTAATACACACACACACACACCACACACACAAACTCACACACACACACACCTCACAAACACACACACTCACACACACACATACACAGTGCACACTCACAGAACACACACACACTCACATACACACTCCACAGTGCACACACCTCACACAAACACACACCAGTCACCATACACACACTACACAGTGCACACACCACACACAGACAGATAATACTCAACAAACACACACTCCACAGTGCAGACACCTAACACAGACATACCACTCACCACACACTACACAGTGCACACCTCACAGAGACACACCACCACACACACACAATCCAAAGTGCAGACACTCACACAGACACACCACTCACACACACACACACTCCAGTGTGAACACAAACACACACCACACACACACATTTAATGCACACACTCAACAGACACACACACACACAAACTCAAACACACACACACACACACTCACACAAACACAAACCACTCATCACACACAAACACACAAACAGACACACACCACCACAACACACACACAACACACACAACACACACACACAGACACACACACACACACACACACCTCACACACACAAACACACACACACACAGACACAAACACACACACACACAGTACACACACAGACACACACACACTCACAAACACACACAGTGCAGACACACACACACACACCACACACACAAACACACACTACAGTGCACACACCTCACAAAACACACACACCACACCACACACACAACTGCACAGTGCACACACTCACACAAACACATACCACAATACACACACACCACAGTGCACACACTCACACACAGACACACACCACTCACCAACACACACACACACACAGAAACACACACTCACACAGACACACCACACACACACACAATACACAGTGCACACACACACACACAGACACAAAACACACACACACAATACACAGTGCACACACACACACATACACACACACACAGAAACACACACTCACAGTGCACACTCACACAGACACACACTCATGACACACACACAGTGCACACACAGACACACACACACCACAAACACACACTGCACAGTGAACACACCTAACAGAGACACAGAACACACACACACATTAAACAGTGCAGACACACACACAAACAGACACACACTCACATACACACACACAGTTCACACACTCACAAACACACACACTCACAACACACACACTACAGTGAAGACACCTCACACAAACACACAGACACACCACACACTACACAGTAAACACACCTCACACAAACACAAAACACACCACACACACACACACTGACCACACACTACACAGTGCACACACACACAGAACACACACACACTGCACAGTGCACACACACAAACACAAACCACTGACCACACACACACTCCTCAGTGCACACACACAGAAACACACCCTCACCACACAAACACACACACTGCACAGTGCACACACCACACAAACACACACTCACATACACACTCCACAGTGCACACACAGACACACACACTCACCACACAAACACACACACAAACTGCACAGTGCACACACTCACACAAACACACACACACACAATACACACACTCCACAGTGCACACACTCACAGACACAGACACACCACACAAACACACACAAACTGCACACACACACAGAACACACACCACACCATACACATACACAGTGCACACTCACAGAGACACACACCACTCACCAAACACACACCACAGTGCAGACACCAAACACAGATATACCACTTACCACACACACTACACAGTGCACTCACCTACACAGACACACACACCACTGACCACACACACTCCACAGTGCACACCTCACAGACACACACCACCACCACACACAAACACACACTCCACTGTGCACACCTCACACAGACACACACACCACTTAATACACACACACACAAACACACACACACTCACACAGACACAAACCTCACACAGACACAAAACACACACACACAGTGCACACACACACAGTGCACACACACACACATAAACACACACAGTAAACACACCTCACACACACAAACACACACTCACATACACACACACCACAGTGCACACACCACACAGAGACACACACTCACACAAACACACACTCACAGTGCAGACACCAAACACAGACATACCACTCACACACACAATACACAGTGCACTCACCTCACAGACACACACACACACAATCCAAAGTGCAGACACTCCACACAGACACACCACTCACACACACACATACACACTCCAGTGTGAACACAAACAGAGACACACACTTAATACACACATTTAACACACACAACAGAGCACACACATCACACAAACTCAAACACACACACACAGAAACACACTCACAAACACACACCACACATACACACACACACCACAGTGCACACCTCACAAAACACACACCACACAGACACACACACTCACACACACACACCACAGTGCACACACACAGACACACACACACAGTAAACACACACACACACAGTGCACACTCACACAAACACACCACTCACACACACACACATTGAAGAAAATACAGACACACCACACACACACAGTAAGTACATTTCACACAGACACACCACTCACACACACACTACAGTGCACACACACACACACCACCACCACACACACACTGCACAGTAAACACACACACACAACACACACACTGACCACACACTCACAGTGCACACACACACAATACACACACCACACAAACACACACAACACAGTGCACACTCACACAAACACACACCACTCACATACACACACACACAGTGCACACACTCACACAGACACACACTCACCAAACACACAAACCACAGTGCAGACACCAAACACACAAACACACACAACACACACACTGACCACACACTACACACACACACAGAAACACACACACCACAGTGCAGACACTCACACAGGCACACCACCACCACACACACACTACACAGTGCACACCTCACACAGACACACCACTATGACACACACCACAGTGCACACCTCACAGAAACACACTCACCACACACACTACACACACACACACTAAAAGAGATACAGAACACTCACCACACACACTCACAAACACACACAGTGCACACCTCACAGACACACACACTCACATACACACACACTCCACAGTTCACACACCTCACACAGACACACCACTCACCACACACACACAGTAAACACACACACAGTAAACACACCTCACACAAACACACACACATACACACACTACAGTGCACACACACACAAACACACACACACAAACACACACACACTGCACAGTGCACACACACACACTCACAAAGACACACACACAACACACACACACCTCAGTGCACACACCACACAGAAACACACCACTCACCAGACACACACACACACTCACAGTGCACACACCTCACAGAACACACCACTCACATACACACACTACAGTGCTCACACCTCACACACAGACACACACCACCAAACACACACAAACTGCACAGTGCACACACCTCACACAAACACACACACCACCACCATACACACACTACACAGTGCACACACAGACACACACACTCACACAGACACAAACCTCACACAGACACAAACACAGATATACACACACACACACACATACACTCACACAGACACACATCACCACTGCAAACACAATCCAAATAAAGACCTACACAGACACATACACTCACCACACACACACAACACACACTCCACTGTGCATACACCTCACACAGACACACCACACACACTCACACACACACACAGTGCACATACTCACACAGACACAAACAACACACACACACACACCACACACACACAGAACACTCACCACACACTCACATACACACACACAGTGCACACACCTCACAAAACACACACACTCACCATACACACACTACACAGTACACACCACACAGACAAATAATACAAACACACACTCCACAGTGCAGACACTAACACAGACATACCACTCACACAAACACTACACAGTGCACTCACCTCACACAGACACACCACTCACACACACACACTCACAGTGCACACACTCACAGACACACACACACACACCACACCACACACACTGCACAGTGAACACACCTAACAGAGACACACCACTTAATACACACACACACTACAGTGCACACACTCAACAGAGCACACACATCACACACAAACACACACAGTGCACACCTCACAAAACACACACACACAGTAAACACACCTCACAAAACACACACAGTGCACACACACACAGACACACACCACTCACACAAACACTACACAGTGCACACATCACAAAGACACACACACACAGTGCACATACACACACTACAGTGCACACACCTCACACACACACACACATTGAAGAAACATACAAACACACACTCACAGACACAAACACAGATATACCACTTACACACACACACACTACACACACACATTCCACAGTGCAGACACACACACAGTACACACCACACACACACTGCACAGTGAACACACCTCACAAACACACACCACTGACCACACACCACAGTGCACACACCTCACACAGACACACACCACTTAATACACACACACACAACTGCACAGTGCACACACTCAAACACACACCACTCACATACACACACTACACAGTGCACACTCACAAACACACACTCACCAAACACACACACACACAATCCACAGTGCAGACACCAAACACAGATATACCACTTACACACACACTACACAGTGCACACACTCAAACAGACACACACCACACACACACACATTTCACAGTGCAGACACACACACACCACCAACCACAAACACACACACAGTGCACACACACACAGACACACACCACTCACAACACACACTCCACAGTGCACACTCACAGAAACACACCACTGACCACACACTACACAGTGTACACACCTAAAAGAGATACAGAACACTCACCACACACATTAAACAGTGCAGACACTCACACAGAGACACACACACAATACACACACACAGTTCACACACCTCAAACAGACACACACACTACTCACACACACACATTTCACAGTGCAGACACCACACAGACACACACTGACACACACACACACAAACTGCACACACACACACAAACACACACTCACCACACACACACTCCACACACACACACAAACACACACTCACCAAACCCACTGCAAAGTGTGCACACACTCACAAACACACACACAGACACACACATC
This sequence comes from Saguinus midas, assembly GCA_021498475.1. Taxonomy (NCBI): domain Eukaryota; kingdom Metazoa; phylum Chordata; class Mammalia; order Primates; family Cebidae; genus Saguinus; species Saguinus midas. The sequence goes on along the minus strand of JAKFGQ010000057.1, from coordinate 14,637 downwards.
ACACACACACACAGAAACACACACTCACACACACACACACACAAACTCACACAGACACACTCACACACACACCACTCACATACACACACACAGTGCTCACACCTCACAGACACACACACCACCAACCACAAACACACACAAACTGCACACACACACTCACAGAAACACACCACTCACCAAACACACACTACACACACACTCACAGACACACACCACTCACCAAACACAATCCACAGTGCAGACACAAACACAGATATACCACACACACACACACAGTGCACTCACCTCACACAGACACACATCACCCACTGCAAACACAATCCAAAGTTCAGACCTTCCACACAGACACATACCACTCACACACACACACACAAACACACACACAGTGCACACACACACACACACACATTTCACACACACACTCACACACACACACAAACACAAAACACACACACAGTGCACACACACCTCACACACACACACAGACACACACTCACAGAACACACACACACACTCACATACACACACAGTGCACACACACACAAACACACCACACACAAACACACACACACACACACACATTTCACACAGACACATACCACTCACACACACACTCCACAGTGCAGACACCTACACAGACATACCACTCACACACACACTCACACACACACAGACACACCACTACACACACAATCCAAAGTGCAGACACACACCACACAGACACACACCACAAACACACACACTCACAGTGCACACACTCACAGAACACACACACACTACTCACACACACACACTCACAGTGCACACACACAGACACACATCACACAAACACAAAACACACAATACACAGTGCACACACTCACACAGACACACACTACTCACACACACACATTCCACAGTGCAGACACCTCACACACACACACCACTCACAAACACACACACAGTGCACACACTCACACACACACACAATCCACAGTGCAGACACACACACACACAATACACACACACACACCACCACACACACACTACAGTGAAGAAACTCACACAGACACACACTGACCACACACACACAGTAAGTACATTTCACACAGACACACACACACTCACATACACACAGTGCAGACACACACACAGAAACACACCACACCACACACACAGTGCACACTCACAAAACACACACTACACACACACTCACAGTGCATACACCTCACACAGACACACACACCACCACACAAACACACACACACTACACAGTGCACACACTCACACAAACACACACCACTCACATACACACACACCACACACACTCACAGACACACACACTCTCCAAACACACACACCACAGTACAGACACAAACACAGACACACACCACTCACCACACACACACACACAGTGCACACACCACACACAGAACACACCACACACACACACCACAGTGCAGACACCTCACACACAACACACCACCACCACACACACACACACACAGAAACACACTCACACAGACACACACCACTCAACACACACACTCACACACACACACAGACACACACACACACTCAACACACACACACTCACAGTGCACACACCTCACAAACACACACCACAGACACACAAACACAGTGCACACCTCACACAACACACCACTCACCAAACACACTCCACAGTGCACACACACACACACACAGTGCAGACACACACACACCATAGTGCACACACACACACACACTCACACAAACACACACTCACAGAACACACACACATACACACACACTGACACACACACACAGTAAGTACATTTCACACAGACACACACACACTCACCACACACAAACACAGTGCACACACACACACAGTGCAGACACTCACACACACACTGCACAGTGCACACACTCACAAAACACACCACTGACACACACACCACAGTGCACACACACACAGACACACACCACCACACAAACACACACACTCACAGTGCACACATCACACACAAACACACACCACCACACATACACACACACACAGTGCACACTCACACAGACACACCACTCACCAAACACACACAAACCACAGTGCAGACAAACACAGACATACCACTCACACACACACACAGTGCACACACCTCACACACACACAGACACACACACACATTCCACAGTGCAGACACTCACACACACACCATACAAACACACACCACACAAACACACACTCACACACACACTCACAGACACACACTCACAGTGCACACACACAAACACAGTGCACACACACACACTACACAGTGCACACACACACACACACAGAACACACACACACTCACACAAACACACACTCCACAGTGCAGACACTCACACACACACACACAATACACACACACAGTGCAGACAAACACAGACACACACACTCACACACACACACACTACAGTGAAGAAACTCACACAGACACAAGACTGACCACACACTACACAGTGCACACACACAAACACACAAACACACACACAAACACACACTCCACAGTGCACACCTCACACAACACACAAACCCACTACAAAGTGTGCACACATTACAAATTCACACACCAATGACCAGACACACACCCATCAGTGCACACACAAAACACAGAAACACCCCTTACCACACAAACACACACAAACTGCACAGTGCACACACCTCACAGAAACACACCACACATACACACACACTACACAGTGCACACACTCACAGACACACACCACTCACCACACACACTCCACAGTGCAGACACCAAACACAGACATACCACTCACACACACACTACACAGTGCACTCACCACACAGACACACACATCACACACTGCAAACACAATCCAAATTTCAGACCTTCCACACAGACACATACCACTCACCACAGACAAGGAACACACACTCCACGGTGCATACACCTCAAACAAACACACACCACTTAATACACACACACAGACACACACCACACACACAACACAAAACACACACACATACACACACACACCTCACACACACACACACCACACACACACACACACACACAGTGCACACCTCACACAAACACACACCACACATACACACACACCACACACACTCACCACACACAAACACACACACACACACAGACACACACTCACAGACACACACTCACAAACACACACTCACAACACACACACACCACACACCACACACACACACAGACACACCACTCACCAAACACACACTCACATACACACACACACTCACATACACACACACACAATACACACACACACACTCACATACACACACACACAAACACACACACACCTCACAAACACACACACACCTCACACAGACACACCACTCACACACACACCTCACACACACACCTCACAGAAACACACACCACAACACACACACTCAACACACACTCACCACACAAACACACACACACCACACACCAACACACACACACCTCACACAAACACACAACACACAAACACACACACACAAACACAAACACACACCACAACACACACAACACACAGACACAAACACACCACCACAAAACCACACACCACACAAACACACACTCAGACACAACACAAACACACCACAAACACACACACACCTCACACACACACACCAACACACAATTAAATAGAACACCCACACACACACAAACACAGACACACACACACACCACACACCACACATACACACACACACACAACACACAACACACACAACACACACAACACCACACACACACAGAACACACACACACAGACACACACAAACACAACAACACACACAGACACACACACACAGACACACACACCACCACCACACACACAGTCACACCACTCACCACACAAACACACCACACAAACACACACACACACAACACCACACACACACACATAACACAACACAAACACACACACACACACAACTCACAGAACACACACACACACAGTGCACTCACTCACACAGACACACACACACCTCACAGAACACACACACCACAACACACACACACTCACACACACAACAAACACACCTCACACACAAACACACCACACACACACACACCAAACACACAGACACACACCACAACACACACACATACACAACACACACCTCACACACACAAGACACACACACTCACACAAACACAAGACTGACCACACACACACCACACACCACAACACACACAACACCACACACACAACACACAGACACAAAACACAAACACACACCACACACACACAACAAACACTCATACACACACACACACAACACACACACAAACACACACCACAAACACACACACTCACACACACACCACTCACACACACACCTCACACAAACACACACTCACACACACACCACTCAACACACACACACCCACAGTGCACACTCACAGAAACACACACACCACTTATGACACACACACACAGTGCACACACCTCACACACACAACACACACTCACACACACACTTTACAGTGAAGACACCTCACACAGACACACACACACACTTTACAGTGAAGACACCTCACACAAACACACACACTCACCACACACATTCTGCAGTGCAGACACCTCACACAGTCACACCACACACACACCACACAACACACACCACACCACACACCACACCACACACCACACACACACACAACACACACACACACACACACTCCAAAGAATACACACTAACCACACACTCAGTGCACAAACCTCACACACACACAGACATACACACACACCACTCACACACACACCACACACACTCACACACACCACACAGACACACACACTCAGTGCACACACCTCACAAAACACACACACTCACATACACACACACACAAAGTGCACACACCACACACACACAAACACACACTCACACAAACACACACTCACCACACACACAGTCACACCACTCAACACACACACTCACAGTGCACACACCTCACACAAACACACACAGACATACACACAGTGCACAGACTCACACAGACACACCACTCACCACAAACACACAACAGTGCACACACCTCACACACACACCACCACCACACACACACTCAGTGCACAAACCTCACACAACACACACCACTCACCACAAACACACACACACAGTGCAGACACAAACACAGATATACCACTTACCACACACACACAGTGCACACACCTCACACAGACACACAACACCACACACACACAGTGCAGACACCTCAAACACACACCACCAACCACACACACACACTCACAGTGCACACACACAACACACACACACTCACAGAAACACACACTCCACTGTAAACACATTTTATACAGACACACACCACTGACCACACACTACACAGTGCACACACACACAGACACACAACACTCACCACACACATTAAACTGTGCAGACACCTCACAGACACACACACCATATACACACACACACAGTTCACACACCTCAAACAGACACACACCACTCACACACACACTTTACAGTGAAGACACCACACAGACAAGACTGACCACACACTACACAGTAAACATACTCACACAAAAAATAACTCACCACACACACACACAGTGCAGACACCACACAGACACACACACTCACAGAAACACACACACTGCACAGTGCACACTCACAAAGACACACACCACTGACCACACACACTCAGTGCACACACCACACAGAAACACCTCACCACACAAACACACAACCACAGTGCACACACCACACACACTCACACACACAAACACACACCACAGTGCACACTCACACAGACACACACACTCACATACACACAAACTGCACAGTGCACACACCTCACAGAAACACACCACCACCATACACACACACACAATCCAAAGTGCAGACACTCACACACACACTCCACTCACCACACAACCACAGTGCAGACACAAACACAGATATACCACTTACCACACACACACAGTGCACTCACCTCACACAGACACACACACTCAAAACACACACACAGTGCAGACACCACACACCACACATACACACACACACAACACACACACTCACTGTGCATACACCTCACACACACACCACACATACACACACACACACACAGTGCACACACACACAGACACACCACACACACTCAACACACACACAGTGCACACACTCACAGAACACACACACACTCATTACATACACACTCCACAGTGCACACACCTCACTCCAACACACCACTCACCAACACACACACCACACAGAAACACACACACAGAGACAGATAACACAAACACACACTCCACAGTGCAGACACCTAACACAGACATAACACTCACCACACACTACACAGTGCACTCACACACACAGACACACAGAACACACACACTACAGTGCACACACCTCACACAACACACCAGTCACCACACACCACACACACTCAGTGAACACACCTAACAGAGACACACACACTTAATACACACACACACAACAGAGACACACACACTCAAACTCACAAACAACACACACCACAGTGCACACACACACACACACAACACACACACTCAACACACACACACCACAGTGCAGACACCACACAGACACACACCACTTACCACACACACACCTCACACACACACTACACAGACACACACACACAGTGCACACACACACAGTGCACACACTCACACACACACAGACACACACACACTACAGTGCACACACACACACAGACACAAACCTCAACACACACACTCAGTGCACACACTCACAGACACACCACTCACACACATACACACTCACAGTGCACACCTCACACACAAACACACACTCACACAAACACACACACACAGTGCACACACACACAGATAATACTCAACAAACACACACTCCACAGTGCAGACACCTAACAGAGACACACACCACACACACACAGTGCACACACACAGACACACACACCACTCACAGCACACACACACTCCAGTGCAGACACCTCACCAACACACACCACTCACCACAGACACACACACACTCCAGTGTAACACAAACAGAGACACACACACACACACATTTAACACACACTCACAGACACACACAGTCACACACACACACTCACCATACACACACTCCACAGTGCACACACTCACACAAACACACACACCACTCACACACACACACAGAAACACACACACACACCACTCACAAACACACACACACATACACACACACTCACACAGACACACAGTAGTCACACACACACACAGTGCACACACTCACACACACCACTCACACACACACACTTTACAGTGAAGACACTCACACAGACACAAGACTGACCACACACACAGTAAGTACATTTCACAGACACACCACTCACCAATTCCACAGTGCAGACACTCACACAGTCACACCACTCACCACACACACACTACACAGTAAACACACCTCACAAACACACACACAAACACACACACACACAGACACACAACACACACACACACACACAAACACACACACACACACACAACACACACACAACAAACACACACCACAAACACACAGTGCACACACACACAGATAATACTCAACAAACACACACACCATAGTGCAGACACCACACACAGACACACCACTCACCATACACACACAGTGCACTCACCACACAGACACACCACACACACAACTCACACAGACACACCACACAGACACACACACTCCACAGTTCACACACCTCAAACAGACACACACCACTTAATACACACACACACATACACACACACTACACAGTGCACACACACACAAACACACACACACACACACTACACAGTGCACACACACACAACACACACCACTCACACAAACACACACTCCACAGTGCACACACACACACACACAGACACAGACACACACACCATAGTGCACACACTCACACAAACACACACTCACACACACACACACTCACAAACACACACACACACCACACACACACAGTAAGTACATTTCACAGACACACACACACACCACACACACAGTGCACACCTCACACAGTCACACCACCACACAAACACACACCACAGTGCACACACACACAGACACACACACACACACAGACACACACACCATAGTGCACACACTCACAGAAACACACACACTCACATACATACACACTACACAGTGCACATACTCACACATACACACACACACTCACAAACACACCACACAGAAACACACACACACAGACACACCACTCACACACACACACCATAGTGCACACACCTCACAAACACACACACAAACACACACTCACCAAACACACAATCCACAGTGCAGACACCTCACACAGGCACACCACCAACCACAAACACACACTCCAGTACATATACTCACACAGACACACACACTCACCATACACACACACTCACACACACACACACACACACACACACATACACACACACACAGTGTACACACCTAAAAGAGATACAGAACACTCACCACACACATTAAACAGTGCAGACACCTCACACAGACACACACCACTCACCACACACACACACTCCACAGTGCACACACTCACAAACACACACCACTCACCATACACACACTACACAGTGCACACTCACACAGACACACACCACTCAACAAACACACAAACACACACACTCACAGACACACACACACATACACACACACTACACAGTGCACACACACACAGACACAGACACACACACACACACAACAGTGCAGACACACACAGACACACATCACACAAACACACACTGCACAGTGCACACACTCACAGACACACACACTCACAGACACACACACTCACAGTGATTTATACAGAAACAAAAGTAACCACAAACACTACACAGTGTGCACATCTAAAAGAGATACAGAACACTCACCACACACACACACACACACTCACAGACACACACACTCACATACACACACACCACAGTGCACACACCTCAAACAGACACACACACTCACACACACACACACAGTGCAGACACTCACACACACTCACCACACACTACACAGTAAACACACCTCACAAACACACACCACTCACCAAACACACAATCCACAGTGCAGACACCTCACAGACACACACACTCACCAAAACTCACTGCAAAGTACACATCACAAAGACACACACCACTGACCACACAGTGCACACACCACACAGAAACACACTCACCACACACACACACACAACACAGTGCACACCTCACACAAACACACACTCACCATACACACACCCACAGTTCTCACACCTCACAGACACACCACTCACCACACAAAACACACAAACTGCACAGTGCACACACCTCACAGAAACACACACCACTCACACAAACACACACACAGTGCACACCTCACAGAGACACACACACTCACCAAACACACAACACAGTGCAGACACACACACACACACATACACACACTACACAGTGCACTCACCTCACACACAGACACACACCACTGAAAACACAATCCAAAGTTCAGACCTTCCACAGACACATACCACTCACCACACACACACTCACACACTCACCATACACACACACACACACACAAACACACACTCACCACACACACACACCACACAGTGCACACACACACAGACACAAACCTCAACACACACTCCACTGTGCATACACCTCAAACACACACCACTCACCACACACACACTACACAGTGCACACACTCACAGAGACACACACACTCACACACAAACACACACTCCACAGTGCAGACACCTAACACAGACACACCACTCACCACACACTACAGTGCACACTCACACAGACACACCACACAACACACACACTCACACAGACACCACACAGACACACACTCACCACACACTCAACACACACACTCACCATACACACACACACACACCACTTAATACACACACTCACACACACACAAACACACACACATACACACACTCACACACACACACACTCCACAGTGCACACCTCACACAACACACACCACTCACCAAACACACAACACAGTGCACACACCTCACACACACACACTCACCATACACACACACTACAGTGCACACACTCACACACACACAGTGCAGACACACACACACAGTGCACACTCACACAAACACACACCACTACACACACACTCCACATTGAAGAAACATACAAACACATGACTGACCACACACTACACAGTAAACACACCTCACAAACACACACACTCACACACACACACCACAGTGCAGACACTCACACAGACACACCACTCACACACACACACAGACACAAACCTCAACACACACACACACAGACACACACACCACACAATACACACACACACACACAAACACACCACACACACTCACAGTAATACACACACACAGACACATACCACTCACCACACAAACACACACCACAGTGCAGACACCACACAGACATACCACTCAACACACACACTACAGTGCACACCTCACAGACACACACACCACACACACACTGCACAGTGCACACACCTCACAAAACACACACCACTACACACACACACATTGAAGAAACACAGACACACACCACTGACCACACACACACACCTCACAGACACACACACACCACACATTTTGCAGTGCAGACACTCACACAGTCACACCACTCACCACACACACATACAGTGCACACCTCACAAACACACACCACACATACACACACTACACAGTGCACACTCACAAAACACACACCACTCACACACACACAAACTGCACAGTGCACACACACACAAACACACACCTCACACAAACACACACAGTGCACACCACACACAGATAACTCAACAAACACACTCCACAGTGCAGACACCAACACAGACATACCACCACACACACACTACACAGTGCACTCACACACAGACACACACCACACACACACACATACAGTGCACACACCACACAAACACACACTCACCACACACACACACTCCACAGTGCACACACTCACAGAGACACACACACACTCACAAACACACCACACACACTCACAGAGACACACACACAGACACACTCACACACACACACTGCACAGTGCACACACCACACAAACACACACACCACACATACACACACACACACAGACACACACACACACACCACACACACAGTGCACACCTCACAGACACACACACAGACACACACACACACACATAGTGCACACACACACACACCACTCACAAACACACACACTCACATTGAAGAAACACAGACACACACCACACACACATACACACACACACAGACACACCACATACACACACACACAGACACACACAGTGCAGACACACACAGTCACACCACTCACAAACACACACACACAGTGCACACTCACACAAACACACACCACACAAACAACCACAGTGCAGACACCACACAGACACACACCACTCACATACACACACTACACAGTGCACTCACCTCACACAGACACACACCACACAAACACACACCACACAGTGCACACCTCACAAAACACACACACACATACACACACACACACTGCACTCACCATACACAGACACACACACAAACACACACAAACACACACAAACACACACCACTCACACACACACAACACACTCCACAGTGCACACCTCACAGAGACACACACCACACATACACACACACACACACCTCACACAGACACAAACCTCACACAGACACAAACCTCAACACACACACTCACACAGACACACACTCACAGACACACACCACTCACCACACACACACTCCACAGTGCACACACTCAAAACACACACCACTCACACACACACTCACACACACACATACACACACACAGACACACACTCACAAACACACACTCACAGACACACACAGACATACCACTCACCACACACTACACAGTGCACTCACCTCACACAGACACACACCACCACACACACACACTCCACAGTGCACACCTCACAAACACACACCACTCACACAGACACACACACACTCACACACACACACTCCACAGTGCACACACCTCACAAACACACACCACTCACCAGACACTCATACACTCCAGAACACTAAACAGAGACACACCTCACACACACACTCTCCACTGTGCACACACACAACACACACCACTCATCACATACACACTCCACAGTGCACACACCTCACACAACACACAATCACAGTGTACACACACAAACACACACCACACATACACACACACACAGTGCAACACACACAGACACACCACCAACAAACACAAACCATAGTAGACACCAAACACACACATACTACACATACCATAAGTAACATTAGAGACACAGAACACACACACACACATACAGTGCAGACAATACAGGCACACCACAAACAAAACACACACTACAGTGCACATACCACAGACACACACACTCATGACACACACTCACAGTGCACAATACAGAAAACACAAGAACACAAAACACACAGTGTACACACAAAAGAGATACAGAACACACCACAACATAAACAGTGCACACATTCACACAAACACACACCACTCACCAAACACAAAACCACAGTGCAAACACCACACAGACATACCACTTACACACATACACATAGTGAATACACTCATAGACACAAAATACACCACCACACACACACAGTGCATACACTCACACAGACACAACCACATAACACACCCAGTGCACATACTCACACAGACACACACCACAATACACACCACTCCATGCACATTTACAGAGAAACACCAACCACAAACACACAGTGACACACCAAAATATAAAACACCACATACACAATTAAACAGTGCAGACACTCACAGACACACCACACCACAAAATACACAACACACATACACAACAAACACACACCACTACATACACACACAAAAGAAATTTACACATACAGACACACCACTCACAAAATACAGAAACCATAGCCAGACACACACATACATACCCACTACATACATAGTAACACACAGACACACAATAACACACAAAGACAGACAACACAGAACACAACAACACAAAACACACACTCCAGTGCACATACTCACAAACACACACCATGACATACACACTCACAGTCAGAAACACAAGTAACCATAACACACACAGTGTACACAAAGAGATACAGAACACCACCACATAACAGTGCAGAGACACCCACACACACACACACTCACCATACACTCCACAGTTCACACACCCAAACAGACAAACACTCAATTAAACACACACACAGTGAAGACACTCAGACACAAACTGACACACACACTACACAGTAAACACCTCATAAACATAGACACAAATACACAAAATATTCCAGTAGACACCCACACAGACACACAACTCACAAACCACACTGCAAAGTGTGCACACATCACAAAGACACAAACCACTGACACACACACTCCTCAGTGCACACACCACACACAGAAACACACCCTCACCACACAAACACACACAAACTGCACACACACAAACACATACACTCACCATACACACACCACAGTCTCACACACAGACACACCACTCACCACAAAGACACAATAAACTGCACAGTGCACACACTCAAAGAAACACACACCACTCACAAAACACACACACAGTGCACACCTCACACAGACACACACACTACAAACACAAAACCACAGTGCATAGACACAAACACAGATAATAATTACACACACTATACAGTGAACACACCACATAGACAAACATCACCACTGCACACACAATCCAAAGTTCAGACCTCCACAGACACACACATACCACTCACCACACACACTCACACACTCACTGTTCATACACACAGACATAACACCAATACACACCACACACACACATAGTGCAAAACCACACAGACACAAACCAACACACACACTCCACTGTGCACACTCAGAAACACACCACTTATCACATACACACACACAGTGTAACACCTCACACACACACCATCACCATACACACACACTACACAGTGCACACACACAGAGACAGATAATACAACAAAACACACTCCACAGTGCAGACACAACACAGACACACCACTCACCACACACTACACAGTGCACTCACCTCACACAGACACACACCACCACACACACAATCAAACAGACACACAGACACACACACACACCAAACACACACACTCCAGTGAACACACCTCACAGAGACACCACTTAATAACACACATTTCACATACAGAGACACAGACACACTCAAACTCACCACACACTCACAGTGCACACCTCACACAACACACACCACTCACACACACACCATAGTGTAAACCTCACACAGACTCACACTCTCAAACACACATACAGTAATAAAACTCACACAAACACAGTAGTCACAACACACACATATAGTGCACACACTCAAATAAACAACACAAAACACACACACTCATTGAAGAACACCATATAAACACAGACACCACACATACAGTAAAACAACACAAACACACCACTCACCACACACATATTCCACAGAACACTCACACAGTCACACCACTCACCACAAACACACACAAACAATGCACTCACAAAACACACACCAGACCACACACTTACAGACACATCACACAAACACAACTCACCACACACACACTCAATGCACACACACACACA
>JAKFGQ010000569.1:0-19992 GCA_021498475.1 Saguinus midas | reverse complement strand
TCTCAGCTCACTGCAACCTCCTCCTCCTGGATTCAGGCGATTCTCCTGCCTCAGCCTCTCAAATAGCTGGGATTACAGGTGCCTGCTACCACACTTGGCTGATTTTTGTATTTTGACTAGGAGGGGTTTTGCCATGTTGGCCAGGCTAGTCTCAAACTCCTGACCTCAGGTGATCCGCCTGCCTCAGCCTCTCAAATAGCTGGGATTACAGGTGCCTGCTACCACACTTGGCTGATTTTTGTATTTTGACTAGGAGGGGTTTTGCCATGTTGGCCAGGCTAGTCTCAAACTCCTGACCTCAGGTGATCCGCCTGCCTCAGCCTCTCAAATAGCTGGGATTACAGGCATGTGCCACCACGCCCAGCCACAGTCTATCCTTAAGTTACATACCAGTTCCTGAAAGTTGTCCCAATTCTTACTTCCTGAGATAGAGTCCCCAAAGATGGCCGCCATCAGTCTCTTCTCTCTCTGCAGGCGTGAACTGCGTGTCACAAGGCAGTGGGGTTCTAATTCCTGTCCCTGGAATCTGGGTTGGTCTCAGTGACTTGCTTGACTGAAAGAGTGGCAGAAGGGACGCTCTGTGATGTCTGAGGCTGAGGCATGAGAAGCCTCGCAGCTTTGGCCTGGGTCTCCTGGACTGATTGCTCATAGGACATTCCTCCTGGAGCCTTGCCGCCATGTCACATGGTAAGGAACGGGCACACTGTGGTCAGCACACCCAGCTGAACTCCAGGCTGACAGATGGCGCCCATTGTCATTGCCGTGGTAGGGAGCCATCTCAGATGTTTACCCCACTGACACCGCAACCACCAGAGATCCCCAGTGAGAACCACCCAGCTGAGACCCATCAGCTGCAGCCCGCTGTGGGGTAGTAAGTTACTGCTTCAGGCCACTGCACTTTAGGGTGGCTCATTACTCAGAAGCAGATAATGTGAACACTCCCCAGGAGTCAAGTGCGTTGAGAAACATATACTCTTTTCTTGGATGAAAATGGTCTTTCCATTGATTATCTAGGAAGGGTTCGCACAAATGGGACAGACACAAGGACTGGTGGAAAGACACGAGTCAGGCACCATTATGAACCCACGTTCCAGGCTGTGCAGAGAGCCAACTCCTAAGCCCCATGACCTTGACCTAAGATCTTGCCAGCACCTCCTTCCCTTCCCCACTGGTTCGTGGCTTCCTTCCTCCTTCATTCTCCTCTTCTCATCATTCCTTCACACATTTCAAGCTGCTATTCCAAAACCACCACCATGGAAACATGGTCAGGTTCTTAGAAATCTAACCCACATTGGAAAATACCAGTGTGGCAAGAGGTGGAGGCAGCAGGAAGATTCAAGGCTAACATCCTAGCTGGCCACCGGGTGCGGTCTCAGAGTCCTTACAGTAGGAAGGTAAGTTTATCTTCATTTTACACACCAGGAAAATAGAATCCTCCAGTAATTAAATACCAATTAGCTCCTAAGAAAAATGCATTTTCAAAATTGTATTACTGTTCAACACAGAAATAGGATTTAGCTTTAATTCATGAGAGCGCCTGTTTTGACACCACCTAGCGGGAGTCACTGTAGGAACAGGCAGAGCTAGCCTGGCCCCACTTCTCATAGAGCCTGGGTGGCAGCCAGCGTTGTCACCACTCCCACATTCCCACGCCAGTGTCTGGGAGGATGTGGGAGAGATGATAATGGTATGTGTCATTTCTGCTCATTTCTGCACTATGCCTGTTTCATTTCCAGATGTGAAATAGTCACTAGGATCACTATAGCTCCTAGTACTTTTCTTTCTTTTTTTTTTGAGACACAGTTTTGCTCTTGTCACCCAAGCTGGAGTGCAGTGGCATGATCTCAGCTCACTGCAACCTCCTCCTCCTGGATTCAGGCGATTCTCCTGCCTCAGCCTCTCAAATAGCTGGGATTACAGGTGCCTGCTACCACACTTGGCTGATTTTTGTATTTTGACTAGGAGGGGTTTTGCCATGTTGGCCAGGCTAGTCTCAAACTCCTGACCTCAGGTGATCCACCCACCTCAGTGTCCCAGTATACTGGGATTGTATACAGGCGTGAGCCATGGGGCATGGCCTGATGCCTTTCAAGAAGTTTTCTGTGGCAATTGCAGAAATCCCGAGTCCTTATTTAGTTTGTCCGCCTACTTAGAAAACAGGTTTCCTTTTATACTAAGTCAGTAGTTCCCAAACTTGTCTGCACATTAAAATCACTGGAGAACTCTGGAAAATTCCAGACCAGGCTGGACACAATGGCTTATGTCTGTAATCCCAGCACTTTGGGAATCTGTGGTAGATCACTTGAGCTCAAGAGTTCAAGGCCAGCCTAGGCCACATAGTAAGACTGTCTCAAAATAAATAAATAAATAAATAAAAAGGGCACAGTGGCATGCCCTGTGGACCCAGCTACTCAGGAAGCTGAGGTAGGAGGATCACTTGAGCCCAGGAGGTTGAGGCTGCAGTGAGCTGTGTTTGCACCACTGCACTCCAGCCTGGGTGACAAAGACCCTGTCTCAAAAAAAAAAAAAAAACATGAAAAGTTCAGGTGCGGTGGCTCATGCCTGTGATCCCAGCACTTTGGGAGGTTGAGGGTCAAAGCAGGTGGATCACAAGATCAGGAGTTCAAGACCAGCCTGGCCAATATGGTAAAACCCCGTCTCTACTAAAAATACAAGAATTAGCCAGGTGTGATGGTGGGTGCCTGTAATCCCAGCTACTTGAGAGGCTGAGACAGGAGAATTACTTCAACTTGGGAGGTGCAGTATTGGAAACAGATGCTTGGTGCCACAAAGAAAAATTAGCATGAAGACAAAGGACATTTTAGCAATGCAATTTTTACTTCCTGAACTGCACAAAGCATACCCTTGCCAGCCATCTTGCCACGAGAGTACAATGAACAAAGGAAAACAGACATATTTATCTCTTACCCATTTGGGGTCATCCTTATTGCTGTGTCTGATCTCCATTGGCTGGAGCCAGACCTCACAATTTAAACTAAAACCCAATTGGCTAAACTTAAAATTTTTCTAAACAGGTAAAAGCAATGGAGAACTGGGACATGCCTGTGAGCACATCCAGCACAGATATCTTGATTAAAGTACAAGAACATAGAAAGTACTACGTGCCTGTAAGTATGGCGTGTCTAACAGCCTACATAGGATAGGGCTTAACAAAGTTATTAGCACACTTATTTTTTAACAAGAAAGGAAACTTTAAAAAGGAACTTTTCTACTTCCCACACGGTGGTTGCAGTGAGCTGAGATTGCACCACTGCACTCCAGCCTGGGTGACAGAGCAAGATTCCATCTCAAAAATAATAATAAGAAGAAAGAAAATGCAATATTCGGAGCAGTGAAGTCACAGTGGTTGGGAGTCGGGTACAGCTCTGTAGGTGAGTCCCATGTGCTCCCTAGTTGTGAACCTCAGTGCTAAATGACCCTGGAAGTAGATGGGGCCCTCAGCAGCTCCCTAGGCAGGCACCCTTGTGTAATCACCTGTTGCCTTCTCTCCAGAAAGCAGCTTTTCTTAAGGGATAGCCTGAGGCCAAACTCACTTAGGAGTCCTCTTAGTACTTACCATGTCTGAGCCAGAAAGAAAAATGCTTTTCAATATTCCTTTTTTTTTTTTTTTTTGAGACAGAGTCTCACTCTGTCGCCTGGGCTGGAGTGCAGTGGCACGATCTCGGCTCACTGCAACCTCCACCCCTGGGTTCAAGCAATTCTCCTGCCTCAGCCTAAGTAGCTAGGATTACAGGCACCTGCCACCACACCCGGCTAATTTTTATTTTTAGTAGAAACGGGTTTTACCATCTTGGCCAGGCTGGTCTTGGGCTGCTGACCTCATGATCCACCCACCACGGCCTCCCAAAGTGCTGGGATTATAGACTTGAGCTACCACACCCGGTCTCAATATTTCAATATCTAATTTAGTTTTACTTTTTGTTTTGTTTTGTTTTAAGACAGGATCTCGCTTTGTTGCCCAGGCTGGAGTGCAGTGGCAGGATCATAGTTCACTGAAGCCTTGACTTCCCAGGCTCAAGCGATCCTCCCGCCTCCGCCTCCTGAGTAGCTGGGACTATAGGCTGATTAAGTCTTTTTTCCCACAATATAATAATACATCACATAAGTGGTTACCCTTGGGGCAGTGGGGAGTAACTGGTAGGGGGCATGAGACATTTCTAGGATGCATTATTATTCTTTATTATTGTTATTAATTACAGGTATAGTATTGGTTCATAAATTCGGGGTTTATGGCTGAGCGCAGCAGCTCATGCCTGTAATCCCAGCACTTTGGGAGGCCCAGGCAGTCAGATCACTTAAGATCGAGTTCAAGACCAGCCTGACCAACATGGTGAAACCCCGTCTGTACTAAAAATACAAAAATTAGCTGGTTGTGATAGTGGGTGCCTGTAATCCCAGCTACTTGGGAGGCTCAGGCAGGGAGAATTGCTTGAATCCTCAGCCTCCTGAGTAGCTGGGACAACAGGCACACACCAACATGCCCAGCTAATTTTTCTATTTTTAGTAGAGATGGGATTTCACCATATTGGTCAGGGTGGTCTCGAACTCCTGACCTCAGGTGATCCTCCCACCTTGGCCTCCCAAAGTGCTGGGATTATAGGCTTGAGCCATCACGGCCAGCCTATAATTTGCATTTTAAATATGTTATGTATTAAATATTTATTTCAGCATCATTTAGTAAGGCAATGAAATTAATCTGGCAAATGTATTTTTTTTCCATACCAGTCCATATGTACAGTTTGCTTTTGGATAGCAGGGCCAACAATTAAAAAAAAAGAAAAATACAAAGTTAGCCAGGCATGGTAGTACATGCCTGTAGTTTCAGCTACTCGGGAGGTTGAGGCATGAGAATCGTTTGAACCCAGGAGGCGGAGGCTGCGGTGAGCCGAGATCATGCCATTGCACTGCAGCCTGGGCAACGAGAGCAAAACTCCATCTAAAAAATAAATAAATATATTTCTTAAATGTAATTGAAGAAAAAATAAATAATAAATAAATAAATAAATTTGTGGTGAAACTCACGTAACATCTTGCTATTATTATTTCTGAGACAAAGTTTCGCTCTTGTTGCCCACGCTGGATTGTAATGGCGCCATCTCGGCTCACTGCAACCTCTGCCTCCTGGGTTCAAGTGATTCTCCTACCTTGGCCTCCCAAGTAGCTGGGATTACAGGCAGGCACCACCATGCCTGGCTAATTTTGTAATTTTCATAGAGACGGGTTTCTCTATGTCGGTCAGGCTGATTTTGAACTCCCGACCTCAGGTGATACGCCCGCCTTGGCCTCCCGAGTGTTGGGATTACAGGCGTGAGCCACCATGCCCGGCCTCACATAACATCTTAAAGTGCCCAATCAGCAGCATTAAGTAAACTCACAATGTTGTGAAACCACTGCCTCTATGTAGTTTTGAAACATCTTTGTTATCCAAAAGGAAATCCCATGCCCATTAAGCAGTTCGACCTCATTCTCCTCTCCCTCATCTCTGGCAACCACCAACCTGCCTTCTCTGTATAAATTTGCTTATTCTGGACATTCTGTAATAATTGACTCATATAATAGGTGACCTTTTGCATCTGGACTCTTTCACTGTGCAAAATGTTTTTGAGGTTCATTCACCTTGTAGTGTGTGTCAGGGTCTCATTCCTTTCTGTGGACAAATAATACTCCATTGTGTGAACAGGCCACATTTTGTTTATCCAGTCATCCATCAACAGCTGGTTGTTTCCACCTCTTGACTATTGTGAATAATGCTTCCATGAACATTCCTGGACAAGTTTTTGCATGGACACATTTTTGTTTCTCTTAGGTACAGACCAGAACTAGAAGTCCAATTACTAGACCATATAGTAATCCTATGTTTAATTTTAAAAGGAATCTTAAGTCTCTCATTCTAAAATACATTTTCTCAAGGGCTGGTTGGTAAACCTGGCTTAGTTTTCCACATCTGTGAAGACCATTTTCACGGGTGACATGCCAGCCTTCCTTGGGCACGCATGACACGCAGGCTCTTGATTTAGAACTAGAATTAGGCTCCTGCTGTTCCGCTCAGGGTCCTTGCAGGTGAGAAATCAGCTGCCATACCGCCTTCCCACAGCAGCCAGCACCCACACAGCCACCCAACCATGCCTTTTTTTTTTTTTTTTTTGAGATGAAGTCTCCTCTGTGGCCCAGGCTGGAGTGCAGTGATGTGATCTCGGCTCACTGCAACCTCTTCCTCCCTGGTTCAAGCGATTCTGCCTCAGCCTCCCGAGTACCTGCGACTACAGGCGCATGCCACTGTGCCAGGCTAATTTTTGTATATTTAGTAGCGACGGCATTTCACTATGTTCACCAAGATGGTCTCCATCTCCTGAATTTGTGATCCACCCACTTTGCCTCCCAGTGCTGGGATTACAGGTGTGAGCCACCGTGTCCTGGCCCAAGCACACTTTTAAAAACTAAGTTGGGCCGGGCCCGTGACTCATGCCTGTAATCCCAGCACTTTGCAGGCCGAGGTGGGCAGATCATCTGAGGTTGGGAGTTCCAGAGTAGCCTGACCAACATGGAGAAACTCTATCTCTACTAAAAATACAAAATTAGCTGGGCGTGCTGGTACATGCCTATAATCCCAGTTACTCGGGAGGCTGACGAGGAGAATCGCTTGAAACCAGGAGGCAGAGGTTGTGGCGAGCCAAGATTGTACTCTAGCCTGGGCAACAAGAGCAAAACTCTGTCTCAAAAAGAAACACACACACACACACACAACTAAATTGGTCAGGCATGGCTCGTGCCTGTAGCACTTTGGGAAGCCCAAGCGGGCAGACTGGAGTTCAAGACCTGTCTGGGTAACAGAGTGAGACCCAGTATCTGGAAAAATACACATACAAAAAAATTAGCTGGGGGTTGTGGTGTATGACTGTAGTCCCAGCTACTCACGAAGCTGAGGTGGGAGGATTGCTTGGGCCGGGGAGGTGGAGGTTGCAGTGAGCTGAGATCATGCTACTTCACTCCAGCCTGAGCGACAGAGTGAGACCTCATCTGAAAAAAAAAAAAAAAGATTTGAGGCAGAGTTTGCAGTGAACAGAGATGGTGCCACTCCAGCCTGGGGTGACAGAGCACAACCCTGTCTCAAAAAAAAAAAAAAAAAAAAAAGCTTGAGGCCTCCGAGACAAGCCTGCCCTTCAACGTTCTGGCTTTTTCTGTGGCTCCTGGCTCCTGCTCAGCCCTTCCCAGGCAGTGTGGCTCCTGCACCACTAAAGGCTGCAAATTGAGATGACAGATCCACTAGCGCGACTGCACATGCCTACCCCTTAGGAATGACACTTGTGCCTGCCAAGAGCTGAACGGAGGCAGAGTCGACCCTGCGTTTATCATCTTTTGTAGTTATTATTTTCCCTCTTTCGAAGCTCAAAGTTCTTAATCTGAGGGTCAAGTAGTGGCAGATGCTTGTCACACTGCAAATGTCTCAAATGGTTTGTGCTTGTTTGCAAATACAGCAAGTTCTGATGCTATAGATTTTCTAGGCCATGCAGAGTCAGGAAGACTGATGTGTCTTTTTAACTCTGCGTCGGGACCAGCTGTCCCTCATGGGACCCATCAGCCTGCTGTGCCCAGTCATGAGAAGGTAGAGTGTTGGACGGTGCCCTTCCTTGCTTTCCATCGCTGCAGTGCACCTGGCTCCCTCTCCAGAGTGCTCTGCTGCATCTGCTGAGGGATTCAGATGGGAGAGGTCAGCCTGTGAGCATTTCTTGAGGATATCTGTGTGCAGAACCTTGCTGATTATAGTTCTAGGGAGGATGCAAAAAGAGAAAAGGTATGTCTTCCAGCTGCCTATATGCTCCTCACTGCTCAGGAAGGAGCACTCTGGGGGCTCTTTTAATTTTGTTTTTTAAAAATAATTTCAGTTTTAGTCTGCATGCCTGAAGGTATCAGAGACATTAAAAAAATCAAATTCAGCCAGGTGCAGTGGCTCACGCCTGTAATTCCAGCACTTTGGGAGGCTGAGGCAGGTGGATCACAAGGTCAGGAGTTTGAGACCAGCCTGGCCAATATGGTGAAACCCCGTCTGTAATAAAAATACAAAAAATTAGCCAGGCATGGTGGTGCATGTCTGTAATCCTAGCTGCGTGGGAGGCTGAGGCAGGAGAATTGCTTGAACCCGAGAGGCAGAGGTTGCAGTGAGCTGAGATCCTATCACTGCACTCCAGCCTGGGCAACAGAGCAAGACTCTGTACCCCACCCATAAAAAATCAAACTCTCGGATCACATGAGGTCAAGAGTTTGAGATCTACCTGGTCAACATGGTGAAACCCTATCTCTACTAAAAATACAAAATTAGCTGGGCGTGCTGGTACATGCCTATAATCCCAGTTACTCGGGAGGCTGACGAGGAGAATCGCTTGAAACCAGGAGGCAGAGGTTGTGGCGAGCCAAGATTGTACTCTAGCCTGGGCAACAAGAGCAAAACTCTGTCTCAAAAAGAAACACACACACACACACACAACTAAATTGGTCAGGCATGGCTCGTGCCTGTAGCACTTTGGGAAGCCCAAGCGGGCAGACTGGAGTTCAAGACCTGTCTGGGTAACAGAGTGAGACCCAGTATCTGGAAAAATACACATACAAAAAAAATTAGCTGGGGGTTGTGGTGTATGACTGTAGTCCCAGCTACTCACGGCTGAGGTGGGAGGATTGCTTGGGCCGGGAGGTGGAGGTTGCAGTGAGCTGAGATCATGCTACTCACTCCAGCCTGAGCGACAGAGTGAGACCTCATCTGAAAAAAAAAAAAAAAGATTTGAGGCAGAGTTTGCAGTGAACAGAGATGGTGCCACTCCAGCCTGGGGTGACAGAGCACAACCCTGTCTCAAAAAAAAAAAAAAAAAAAAAAGCTTGAGGCCTCCGAGACAAGCCTGCCCTTCAACGTTCTGGCTTTTTCTGTGGCTCCTGGCTCCTGCTCAGCCCTTCCCAGGCAGTGTGGCTCCTGCACCACTAAAGGCTGCAAATTGAGATGACAGATCCACTAGCGCGACTGCACATGCCTACCCCTTAGGAATGACACTTGTGCCTGCCAAGAGCTGAACGGAGGCAGAGTCGACCCTGCGTTTATCATCTTTTGTAGTTATTATTTTCCCTCTTTCGAAGCTCAAAGTTCTTAATCTGAGGGTCAAGTAGTGGCAGATGCTTGTCACACTGCAAATGTCTCAAATGGTTTGTGCTTGTTTGCAAATACAGCAAGTTCTGATGCTATAGATTTTCTAGGCCATGCAGAGTCAGGAAGACTGATGTGTCTTTTAACTCTGCGTCGGGACCAACTGTCCCTCATGGGACCCATCAGCCTGCTGTGCCCAGTCATGAGAAGGTAGAGTGTTGGACGGTGCCCTTCCTTGCTTTCCATCGCTGCAGTGCACCTGGCTCCCTCTCCAGAGTGCTCTGCTGCATCTGCTGAGGGATTCAGATGGGAGAGGTCAGCCTGTGAGCATTTCTTGAGGATATCTGTGTGCAGAACCTTGCTGATTATAGTTCTAGGGAGGATGCAAAAAGAGAAAAGGTATGTCTTCCAGCTGCCTATATGCTCCTCACTGCTCAGGAAGGAGCACTCTGGGGCTCTTTAATTTTGTTTTTTAA
Source organism: Saguinus midas (assembly GCA_021498475.1). Lineage (NCBI taxonomy): Eukaryota > Metazoa > Chordata > Mammalia > Primates > Cebidae > Saguinus > Saguinus midas. The sequence continues at coordinate 10,368 of JAKFGQ010000569.1, read as the reverse complement.
AAATAATTTCAGTTTTAGTCTGCATGCCTGAAGGTATCAGAGACATTAAAAAAATCAAATTCAGCCAGGTGCAGTGGCTCACGCCTGTAATTCCAGCACTTTGGGAGGCTGAGGCAGGTGGATCACAAGGTCAGGAGTTTGAGACCAGCCTGGCCAATATGGTGAAACCCCGTCTGTAATAAAAATACAAAAAATTAGCCAGGCATGGTGGTGCATGTCTGTAATCCTAGCTGCGTGGGAGGCTGAGGCAGGAGAATTGCTTGAACCCGAGAGGCAGAGGTTGCAGTGAGCTGAGATCCTATCACTGCACTCCAGCCTGGGCAACAGAGCAAGACTCTGTACCCCACCCCATAAAAAATCAAACTCTCGGATCACATGAGGTCAAGAGTTTGAGATCTACCTGGTCAACATGGTGAAACCCTATCTCTACTAAAATACAAAAAATTAGCCAGGCGCCTGTAATCAGCTACTTGAGAGGCTGACGCAGGAGAATCGCTTGAATCCAGGAGGTGGGGTTGCAGGAGCCAACATCACACCACTGCACTCCAGCCTGGGTGACAGAGCAAGACTCTGTCTCAAAAAAATATCCAATAAAATGAAAATTAAACAAATCTAACTCTCTAGCACCTAAAAGCAACCACTTGGTTACTCATTCAGTTTCAAAATGGTCAGTTTCAGGGGCTGCTAGGATCATCGCATGTAGCCTTGAAGGAAAAATGACATCTTAACTCATTCTCAAGATGCCAGTCACATTGCCGTGATAGGACTTTAGGGCAATGAGCAAAGAGAACAAGGAACTCTCGTCGGAAACGGCTCTCCTGTCGGGTCAGCCTAGCATCACCCCTGCAGCTGCACAAAGGCTTATGGGCACCAGCCTGGAATTAGGCGTCCCTTGTCCCGAGCACCCCTCCCCAGCACAGCCGTCCAGCCCATCCTGTCTAATCATTACTTACATTACCAGGGTTGTGTCTGGAAAGAATGGAAGGGTTTGACCTTCAGGATTCAAGCCTCCAGGGAAGGGGAATTTCTATTTTTGACATGTGGATAATGAGCACAGGGGCAGGCAATCCCCGCTCTGTGCTCCAGGTCTTTTTCCAGCTTGTTGAAGTAGGATGTCCACACCCTCTTTTGCCCCCAAGTCCCCCATTAATTGGCTGCAATGGAGGAAGTCTGAGTGGCTGCATGTTTAGGTGACAGGGAAGGGGTAGGCTGGGTGCGGTGGCCCTTGTCTGTAATCCCAGCACTTTGGGAGGCCCAGGAGGGTGGATCACGAGGTCAGGAGTTCAAGACCCGCCTGACCAAGATGGTGAAACACTGTCTCTACTGAAAATACAAAAATTACCCAGGCGAGGTGGCAGGCACCTGCAATCCCAGCTACTCCAGAGGCTGAGACAGGAGGATCGTTTAAACCTGGGAGGCAGAGGCCACAGTGAGCCGAGATCGTGCCATTGTACTCCAGCCTGGGTGACAGAATAAGACTTCGTCTTAAAAAAAAAAAAAAAAAAAGGAGGAAAGGGGTGAACCCGTGTGTGACCAGCTGAGCACCTCAACTGGGAGTCAGTCTCCAAAGGCAGTTTGTGCTTGTCCAGGGTGACAAAGGACTTCACTATCCCTCAACACAGATAAGGTGGGTGAAAACAGCCCAGATCATTAGTGCAAATGCCCTGCCTGGCCCCAGGCCACGTCCAGCCCACTGTCTGTTTGCTTTGGGACCCATCCAAGGTCACATTTTAGCTTTTGAGAAATGTGAAAGTGGAAAACATTGCAAAACAAAAAGCCCCTGGAAAACCACACACACCCCACCCCTCAGCCTCATGCTCCAGCCCAGCTGTGAAGAGCTAAATGCAGCTCTGCCTTCCTGCTCCCCATGTAGACGTTCGGGGTCCTGCTTCCTTGTCCCCAGCTTTCCTCTTGGGAACTGCCTGAGGCGGTGTGACACACAGCTGTAGGGCTTCTCTTCCCTTGAGGTCTCTGAACCAGGACACACAAGCAGGTAAACACAAGTGGAGTGGGGTGGAATAGGGTGCTGGCTATAGCCTCAGCAGAAAGGAACCCGCCTCTCCCCTCACCAGTATCCAGGATGTGGGACTGGATATTGACCAGACTGGAGCCCACTTTGGGCTCACATGGGAGCTAGTGTCAGTGGGGGCCTGTGGATAGTTCCCAGTGAATGGCTCTTCCTGCTGGCTGTGGTTCTCAGTGTGGCTGGCCTGGTCCAGGCTGCAGATGTATGGGCTGGTCTCGTCTACCCGCTTCCTCAGGTGCAAAGTTGGGGTTTGCGATCCTGTAATTACTATGTTTAGCAAAGTTGCCAATTTCTCATGTTAGGGTAATTTTCAAAAATGGAAACCAACTTTCTTTGTAGGGGCCTCTGCTGGATAAACCGAAGACCACAGAGTCTACAGAAATATGTCTCCACCCCAGGCCCACTCCACAAATGCTTCTTTATTATTTTGAGACAGAGTCTTGCTCTGTCACCCAGGCTGGAGTACAGTGGCACTATCTCGTCCCCTGCCTCCTGGGTTCAAGTGATTCTCTTGCCTCAGCCTCCCAAGTAGCTGGGACTACAGGCGTAGTCCCATGCCCAGCTAATTTTTGAATTTTTAGTAGAGATGGGGTTTCACCATGTTGGCCAGGATGGTATTGATCTCTTGACCTTGTTATCCACCCACCTCAGCCTCCCAAAGTGCTGGGATGACAGGTGTGAGCCACCGTGCCCGTCCTCACAAATGTTTCTTTGATGGAAAGCAGGTTCCTGGTTTGTGTTCATTTGGGTAGATCTGGGGAGAGGGTACGAGTCAGAAATGAAGGTTTTGGAGCCCAAAACCACTGCTCCCAGACTACATTTCCCTACTCATCTGTGGTTGGCAAACCACTCACACATGTCCATGTTATAATCACTGAAACTTGTGAATGCATGTTACCTTAGATGGCAAGAGGGATTTTGCAGATGGGATTGAGTTAAGGGTTTTGAGAAGGGAGATTATGTTGGGTTCTTTGGGTGGGGTGAATGTCATCACAGGTCACACAGAGATAGACTGCACGATGCTATCAGCTCTAGAGGTAAAGGAAGGCCCCTGAGCCAAGGGATGCAGATGGCTTCCAGAAGCTAGAAAAGGCAAGGGAAAACAGCCCTGCACATCTTTTTCTTTTGAGATGGAATCTTGCTGTCACCCAGGCTGGAGGGCACAATCTCAGCTCACTGCAACCTCTACTTCCCAGGTTCAAGTGATTCTCCTGTCTCAGCCTCCTGAGTAGCTAGGATTACAGGCACCTGCCACCACGCCTGGCTAATTTTTGGATTTTTAGTAGAGACAGGGTTTCACCATGCTGGTCAGGCTGGTCTTGAACTCATGACCTCATGATCTGCTCACCTGACTCCTAAAATGCTGGGATTGCAGGCAGGAGTCACCGTGCCCGGCCTCCTCCTGCAGTTCATCTTATATTAGAACTTAGAATTGTGGGTTTATTTATTTATTTATTTGAGATGCAGTCACACTCTGCCACCCAGGCTGGAGTGCAGTAGCATAATTTTAGTTCACTGCAACCTCCACCTCTCAGGTTCAAGCGATTCTCCTGCCTTAGCTTCCCAAGTAGCTGGGACTACAGGTGTGCACCACCATGCCCTTCTAATTTTTGTAGTTTTAGTAGAGGGGGTTTCTCTATGTTGGCCACGCTTGTCTTAAACTCCTGACCTCAGGTGGTCCACCCACCTCAGCCTCCCAAAGTGCTGGGATTACAGGTATGAGCCACTGTACCTGGCTGATTTTTGCCATTAAAAGTAATGATATTAGTAACCATCCTAGTGCTTTTGACCTCCAGAAATGTAAGGTGACAAATCTGAGTTGTTTTAAATGTATGTAGCAATAGGAACCTGATATGCCATCCAACACAACATGCAGCTTTGCTCTTCCAAAGACTGGGGAAGAAACCCATCTGCTCAGGAAGCTGAAGGTGCCATAAGCCAAGGTGTAAGGTAACATCTGAAAGTCAAGGGAGCGGGAGCATGGGAAGTCTGGCTGCCAGCACAGGCATAAACAACTCCTCCTGCAGACCACACCTTGGCAAGGCCGGGAGGACTGGAGGCCTGGCAGCCAGAAACCCCTTTCCTCCTATACTCTTAGGAGACTACACTATCTTTTATCAGGATACCTAGTATTGTTACATCTTTTCATTCAAAACATGAAGCTGGCCAGGTGCAGTCGCTCAGGCCTGTAATCCCAGCACCCTGGGCAGCTGAGTCAGGATGATTACTTGAGCCCAGGTGTTTGAGACCAGCCTGGGCAACATAGGGAAACCCTGTCGCTACAAAAAATAAAAAATAAAAAAAAGAAAGAAAATTGGCCAGGCTTAGTGGCATGCACTTGTAGTCTCAGCTGCTAAAGGGGATGGAGGTGGGAGGATCACTTGAGACCAGGGAGGCTGAGGCTGAAGCTGAAGTGAGCTGAGACTGTGCCATTGCACTCCAGCTTGGGTGAGAAGTTTCAAAAACAAAACCAAAAATTAAAAAAAACATGAAACACGGATTCACACTATGGCCCTAATCACTCACTGGTTTTCCCTCTGAGTCACTTGTAGTAGAAAAATAACAGGCCCACGGGCCCTAAGGAACAAGTTTCAGCTCTTCCACAAGAGAAGGCCCTCTGAAGGTGATGGCAGATACTGGGACAACGCGTAGCGTCAAGTCACACATGACCAAAGGCTGCCGGCAAACCACCAGGACACAGGCCTGGGACAGAGTCACAGCCTCAGAAGGAACCAGCCTCGCCGACACCTTGCTCTGACTTCCAGGCCTTCAAAACTGTGGGAGGGAATTTCTGTTGTCAACGCCACCAGGACACTAACACAAATGCCTGCAGATGCTGGGTAGGCAGCAGAGGCAGTTGGAGTGGGTATGACTGCAGGTCGCCGCCACCTTGAGAGGGCTCCAAAGCGAATCGCCCCGAATTGCAGTAACAGTCAGCAGCCTGGTGGTGAGGGTATGTGGCAGGCAGAGCCCAGAGGAAACCTGGATCCCCAGCCTCAGCAAGGACAAGGACAAGGAGACCACCCAAGGGACAGAGCTGGGTCACCCTACCACACATCCAGATTAGTCTAGCCACTGGGGAGAAATAGAAACTTGGGTAAAGCACACACTCCCTGCAAGCAGCCGAGAATCCTGCACAACCAGTCCGGTCCCCTGGTCCTTCATGTGTTGCAGGTGGCACCCCCTCCACCCCAATGCCTGGCATGGTCAACCTGGAAGCAACATCTAGGAAACTCAGAATGGAAAGCCATGTGGGGGTGGTCCTAAGCTTTTTTTGAGACAGTCTTGCTCTGTCACCCAGGCTAGGGTGCAGTGGCATGATTTCGGCAACCTCCACCTCCCAGGTTCAAGCGGTTTTCCTGCCTCAGCCTCCCGAGTAGCTGGGATTACAGGCATGTGCCACTGTGCCTGGCTAAGTTTTGTATTTTTAGTAGAGATGGGGTTTCACCATCTTGGCAAGACTGTTCTCAAACTCCTGACTTTGTGATCCACCCACCTTGGCCTCCTAGAGTGCTGGGATTGCAGCTGTGAGAAACCACACCTGGTCAGCCCTAAGCTCTTTGTTTTTGAGACCAAAGGCTGGCAGGGAGGAGGTCTTGCTCTGTGTCCAGGCTGGAGTGCAGTGGTGAGATCTCGGCTCACTGCGATCTCTGCCTTCCAGGTTCAAGCAATTCTCCTGCCTCAGCCTCCCGAGTAGCTGGGAATGCAGGTGCATGCCACCACACCCAGCTAATTTTTGTATTTTCAGTTGAGATGGGGATTCACCATGTTGGCCAGGACACTTTATCTCCTGACCTCATAATCTGCTTGCCTCCGCTTCTCAAAGTGCTGGAATTGCAGGCGTGAGTCACCACACTGGGTCCCTAAGCTTTTGTGAGCTGGAATCTCCCTTCCTGGTCCTTATATCAGGCACCACCCCCGCCCGACCCAATTCAGTAAAGTACCATAAAAAGGAAGGGCTCAGGCCTGTAATCCCAGCACTTTCGGAAGCGGAGTCAGGTGTATCACTTGATGTCAGGAGTTTGAGACCAGCTTGGCCAAATGGTGAAACCCCGTCTCTATTAAAAATACAAAAATTATCGAGGTGTGGTGGCGCAAACCTTCACTCCAGCCTGGGCAACAGAGACTACATGACCAAAAAAAAAAAAAAAAAAAAAAAAAAGCAAAGAAGTTGAGGTCAAGGAAGGCCTTGAGGCCATCCAATTAGGGAGCTGAAATCTGCTAGGGAAGGTAGCTTCAGGGAAGGGTGAGATGACAGGAATCTTCTCATAAAAGCAAGTAATTTGCCATCTGGCAGCTTTGATTCCAGTTTCTGGAGAGCTGGGGCTGGGCCGGGTGAATGCCTGCTTTTCTTTCTCTGGAAAAGAAAAAAGGGGTTTCTCAGGTGTGTCTCCCTGGGAGGCTGCCCACAGGAGGCGGAGGCTGGGAAGATAGAAAACAGTCTCCACCTGTGAGACAGATTACCTGTGAGCCAAGCTCTGGGTTGGTGATCACCTCTCTGCCGGCCCAGCCCTGCTGCCAGGCCCACATTGGGCTTTGCTAGGCACAGTGACTGCCCACCTGTTTCCAAGCTCATCCTCCAGGTTCAGGATGAAGCCTGGGGAGGGCTTGGAGCTGCTTCCTCTTTCTTAGGTAGACCCCACAGCTCTGCAGCAAGCAATCCACTGGGCCACCAGATCCCCACCCTTCAGGAGAAGCAGCCTGGGGTAACCGAGAGGCCCAGAGGGAGCTCTGGCTGGACTTGACTTCCCAGCCTAGCGTCAGGGCTCGAGGGTTTGCTTCTCTGCTTTGCGGGGAACTGGTGCAACTGGCTTATGCAAGACTCTTCACCTCTCAGGGTTTCCGTTCCCCCATCCCTCCCGCTTTGTCCTTTTTTTTTTTAAAAAGGAAATAAAGTACAGGGGCAGCGGGCCAGGATGGCGACCTGAGAGATCCAAGGGCCCCTTCCCCACCCGCAACTGTGGGGAGAACAGCGTCTGGCTCTGGCCCAATCCGGCCTCTCCGAGCAGGGATGCAGTTGGGGCGTTTCTGGAGATAGGATCAGTTCTTTAGAAAAGAAGAGGAAGGAGCTAGATTTAGACATTCCAGAGGAATGCGAGTAAATAAGAAAAAAAAGGGAGAAAAGGAAAAGGGTCTGGAGAAAGGCGGCCTGGGTTAGGGAGGCGAATGACAAGAATGAGGGGGCAGAGGCCTTGGAGGTGAGGGGGCAAGGGGTTAAGCGCCAGGGAGGACAGTGGAGCCATTGTGCGGCCTGGAACCGGGGCCAGAGGGCTTTGCCCTTCGCCTCCCTCCCGCGGGGGTTGGGGGGGCCTTCCAGAGCTAGGAGGGAGCTGGGGCCCAGAGGCTGCAAGATAAAGAGCCCAGCATACTGCCCCCGCGCCCTTCGCCAACTCAGTTTCCAGTCAGCCCCACCCGCCCGCTCCGCGGATTCAGGGCTGGTGGCAGTGGGTCTGGAGCCACAGGATCCGACCTTTCTGGGGCTCCGGAGGAAAAATAAAGGGGGACCAGGTGGGCTTTATCACTACGAACTCACAGGTCTTCCCTGTGCCTGTTTCCCCTCTTCAGACTCTCTGGCTAACGACGGAGCTTTTCAGACTTGGTGGAAATGCTCTCGGAGCGGGTAGGTAATAGAAGGAAGGCTGCCCCAGCTGGTCTCCGCAGCCAGTCCCTCCGAAGCTGAGATTTCGGGGAGCACAGCCTCTAACTCGAGTGTTCCGCGCACCAAAGTCCAGATCTGGACCCTACCCTCGTTGGAGGGAGAGGAGAGGAAAGGAAGAGGAGAGGAAAGGGGCGGACGGATCTGGTCCTGGGCTCCCGCGCAGAGCCTCCTCCTCCCGCAGCCGCTCGCGTCCCCGCAGCGCATGACCGCGGCACTGCGGCTGCAGCGCTTCCTCCCCGCCCGCGCCGGATTCCTGAGGGAAGGGGGCGGGGGGCCCGGAGGTGCCGGACCCGACCTTAGCGGACGCGCGCCGCGACGCCAGGAGTCGGGGATGACGCCCGTGCTCCCTCCCCTCGTTTCTGTTTCTCGAGTTCTTCGACCCGCGAGCGCGTCGCTGAGTCACCTTCCCGGAACGCGCTCGGGGCGCTCCGAACCCAGAGGGACCGCTGGGAGTGCCGGCAGGGCGAAGGCGGACTCGCCGAGACGCGCGCGCAGCTGCGGCCCCAGGGACTCCGCATCCCGGCCTGTGCCCCGCTCCGCCCGGGGACTCCCGGGTCCCGCCCGTCTAGCCCCCAAGTGTTGGGAAACCGGGCCGAGCCGCCTGGATTCTCCCGAAGAGAAGACACAAAGGAGGCGTGCCCGAGTTCAGGGCTTCTCCCGGACCTGCTCCTTCTCGACTTTAAAAGCGATGAGAGCGGTGTGTGGGGGCGGGTGGGGCCGGCGGGGACGCGCGAGCTCCGCAGCCTCCCGCAGGGACTTAGTTTCTCCTAACTCTGATCCTACCTGGGCAGGTCACCAATGGGCCTTGGCAACTTCTCTGTCTCCGCAGTAACCCCCCAGGGATCTAATTCGAGGTGCTCGCGGACACGTTCTGTGGCTTGCCGCGATAAGTGTATCACAAACACATGGACAAACGCGTCCCCACTGGCCTCCAAGGAGGTGACAACCTCTGAGCGCGTTTCCAGTGCCCCTTCTTCATGAGGAGCTAGAAGGGGTGGGGGACACGCCCCCATGCTTGGCTTTCCAATCGCGACGGGAACCCTTAGGCCCTTCTACACTGTCACGGCTCCTCTCCGATTCGGAGCCCCCGGCCGGTCGCCTGCTCTGCCCGGGAAAGCGCGCTAGGCGGCCTCGGGCTCGGTGGCCAGCTGCAGCGTTGGGAAGTTAAAAATAACGAAGAAAGAGGGAAGCCCGCAGGTGGTAGGCGAGACGCCCGGACACATGAAGGAGGCGCCCCGGGTGGCGTCCGGGCCTCAAATTCCGGGTGGGCTGGGGCCGGGGCCTGCAACCCGGCGCGGGCAGCACCCGGAGCGGCGAGGTCGCGGCATCGAGGTGAACCCAAGGATCCCAGGGAGAGCGGAACCGCGCGCGCCCGGCGCTCGCTCCCACACGAGTTCGCGCGGAGCCCGCGCCTCTGCTTGCTGCGCGCGGTCACTTTCGCGCGCCCCAGACGTTGCACTCGCGGCCGGGCCCGGACTCCATGCCTCGTTGCCTGTCGCCGCAGCTCAGTCTGCAGGGCCGCGGCGCCGCCTTCTCGCCAAACAGACGCTTAGGATGCCTAGGACGAGCGGCGGGAGCGCGCGGCCACGTCGTGCGACCCGGGCGGGAGCCAGCGCGTCGCACTGCTGTGGGCGCGGGCCGTGCCGGAGGCGGTGCTCTGAGGCCGGGGACGGGCGGGGCCGACGCCGCGCGGCGCTCAGGTTCCACCCCGGGAGCGCGGGGCGGAGCCTGGCCGGCGCCTGGGCTTCGCGCCGCGGCGCGGGCTGCGAAGTTGAGCGAAAGTTTAAGGCCGGAGGAGCCAGGCCGGGGAGTCCGCTCCGGCGGGGCGCTCTAGTCCCTCAGACGTGGGCTGAGCTTGGGACGAGCTGCGTTCCGCCCCAGGCCACTGTAGGGAACGGCAGTGGAGCCTCCCCAGCAAACCGGACCGACTGGGTAGGGCCGGCCACCCTTCCTTCGCGCCGCTCGTGGCTCCTGTGCGGCCCGCCTCGCGGGGCCCTGGGAACTGGGCCACTCGTCGCTTGGGCGAGAGCAGGCGGCAGTTGGTGGCCCGGCTCGAGCTTGGCACTCGGGCGACCCGGGAGCCGCTCCCCCAATCGCCGTGCGCCTCCCGACGGAGCGGGGCCGTGGGAGGCCCGCGCCGCGGCTCCCACGGCTGTGGAACTCCGGGCAGGGGACGCGGCATCCCAGCTGGCTGAGGCGGGGATCCTAGCCCAGAACTTCATGCCGGGCAATGTCCACTCAAGTTCTGGGGTTTTTACGCAGCTGGGCTCCCCTCCCCCTGGCAGCAGCCCGGAGGGGTGAGGAGCTAGTCCGTCGAAGAGAGCCACGGGGCTCTGACTCATCCGTCGGGCCGGAACCCCAAGCCCCAGGAAGGAAAGGCGCGGAGCAGGCACCCTTCGCCTGGGGGGTTGGAGGGCCTATTCACAGGACGGGGGCGCCCTCGGAGGCACCAGACCTCAGCTCTCTGACCTCCCGGGAACCTAGGTCACCGCCCCATGGGCTTCGGGCGATGCGGGATCGCGTGGCTCCTCGACCCTGGTCCCGGGATTTAGCCGGGCGCTCCCCACCTCTGGGAGCCTCGGTCCGGGACTCCGCCAGCGCCGTCTTCTCTCCCTCAGATCCAGCCGCCGCAGGGAATGACGCCGGTGCTTCCACAGCCCTGGCTCCGGGCGGGAGGGCGAGC